>WOGJ01307945.1:0-14555 GCA_015342185.1 Leptinotarsa juncta
GAGTTGATTTACCACACCGGAAGCCATGCTGTATTGGAGTCAGAATATTGTGTGATCCGATAAAATCGTATAGGCGTTCTAAAAATGCATACACAAAAATCTTCGAGAAAGGTGGAGGAATAGTAACTGGTCTCATATTTTCTAATATTGATAATTGTTTTATTTTTTTGAATGGAACAGCTTTGATAGGAAGATGCTGTTTGAAAATGATAGAATCACCAAAAAGGTTAATGGTTGTAGGATAGTAGTTAATATTATTTTACCAAGAAGAAGAAGTACTTCGTCATACATCATTGATGTATGGTAAGGAAAGGAAGAAAATATAAACTGAAGGTGGATTAATAATATTTTTATCAGACTGGTTATTATTTTTAACTTGAACGTCAATGGTAGACGTACTGACTAAGATCTTTTTCAAAAGAGGATCTGGATAAGAATTATTGATAATTGTATTGAAATAGTCAAGTCAGTTGAATGAAATGAAGGATCGGAAATTTTGAATAAAAAATCAAAGCCCCTTTTAAAAAATAAATAAAGGTACATTTGGAAATCCAAAATATTTGCAAAGCAACGTTTTCAAACAATTTACATTTTACAATTTTTTTGTTTTCAGCTCATTTTCAGCGGAGAATATACCAAGGCCATGAACAAGGACTGGCACGGCCAACACTTCTGCTGCTGGCAGTGTGACGAGAGTTTGACAGGACAACGTTACGTCCTTCGAGACGAACATCCTTACTGCGTATCCTGCTACGAGTCTGTGTTCTCAAACGCTTGCGAAAAATGCAGCAGGACTATTGGTATCGACTCGAAGGTAATTATCAAAAAGTACAAGAAAAAATTATCGCTGAGACAATGTGGGGGAATGTTAAAGATAGAAGTAGAGTTTTTCTTCCAAATTATGAATATATTGATATTTTTGGAAGTGATAAATCATGATGATACTCGTTGTTATTGTGGACATGTTATTTCAGTAGGATGTGGCAAATCACGTCAGATTTTGATCTTTTTAAATTATATTACTTTGGAAAAACCGTCTCGGCAGTATTTAGGTCACGAGGGCACCGTTGTAAAAATTAAACAGTTGTTAAGTTTATTTCGAGTTTTATTAAACTAAACATCAGAACGATGGCAGCTGTTGATTGCCGCTTGATTCAGACATTGCTTTCGGTGTAATGAAGTGGGCTTAGTCAGTCAAATTCTTTCCGAAATTTTACAAAAAAAAAAGTTCGCCACCTTCATTCGATGTTTCCATGTTGTTAGTGATAGATGCCCTTTTTCTAGTAATAAACTATCAGCGAGCAATTCCAGAGAAGGTCTAGTTTGAGCTTTGTTAATCATTATTGCAAAAATGTTTTCCAATTCGAAGAAGTGTTCCAAGTTTCTGAAGAGCTACCTTCGTTGTTTCAAAAACGTGATTGCGCAGAGCACATATTGGGATCCAATTTTCCACCAAACAACCTAATTATGTGGCGAATATGTGTGACTTGACAAGATTATCTTCGATTCTTACATTTTCCATCTTCTTAGAGAAAATGTATGCCTGCGTTTTCTTGGTATTGCATTATACTTGGTTAGTCTCTCCCAACATCAAAATTTCCTTCAGATCTTCATATAGATTCAAAACTCCTTGTGATTGACGTCTGATATTCACCCACCTAAATGGAAAGAAGGAACGAGTGTGTTGTGGTCAACAGAGCAGTATATTGGATTTCTGATTTTTTAACAGTTTGTTGACAATATGGATTCCTGTGGAACGTCAGCGTCTATGGCAGAGGTATCCAAACGAGAATCATCATTGGCTACTTGTGAAGTTTATCTATGAGAACCCAGACACACTATTTCTCAGTTGCCAAATGTTGATGACACAGTAAGAAGGTCGCCTATTGATATTCATCAAAATATTTAAGAATGTGTTGGCCCAATTGTTTTCAGTAGTGTTACTATTTTCATTCGGGTTTGAAGGCCGTCGTAGTTTGGAACTGCATCCTAATTTTTCGCCAGTACGAGTGACAAGCTTATTCATCTTGGCATCTTCTTCTTCTTGATGATTCACCGATGACTCTCAATCATTTTCACTGACTATATGTGAAAAGTTTTCTTTCCTTATACGAGGAATTGCGCAAATTTTGGATATACAGTTGGTTACCTCGTTCACAGTCAGATGGTGCGACGACAAACCTGTTGTTTGTTGTAGACTTCAGCTTAGTTTGAGGAATGATACTCTACAGAAATTTGATTTTCAATTATCGGAAATCATCGACTTTATGTTGATGATATACACTACCTTGCACTGACGAGTGGCCAAAGAGCTCGAAACCAGTCTCCGTGTTCCAATAATTGAAAATATATTGCGGCAGTTCTATCTATCAGTGAAGTTATTCCACTGTCGGATATAATCCAACGCCCTTCGTGGTATTAGCCAGGGGAGTAGTTGTTTTCTGATAGTTGTCAGTCCATTAACCTACAGTGTAGGGAGTTGAGACTGGCCTGAACGAATTGTTCTTTTAGATGATTTCATTTTCAATATTAATTGCGGTTAAGGAATATTATCCAACTCCCTTCGTGGTATTAGTCATGGAAGTAGTTTTCTAATAGGTGTCAGTCATTAACCTACAGTGAGTACAGACTGGCCTGTACGAATTGTAGATAATTGAACTAGTCTGCATTTATTTGGAAGTTTTTTCTTTTTGGATATACGCCAAACCCAGCCGTTAAAACTAATGATATTCCAAATAGAATCAAGCATTTGTTAAATATTTTTCGCTCTATTAACTATGTGATCACATGGAATAAGAAATTTTTTTTTTCTCCGGAAAAAAATTGTGGAATGGAACGTGCAAATTATTCACTAAGAAAATTCACTTCAGTTGCTGTTGTGGCTACTGAATCACTCACTCACGTTACTTGTTGGAATTGTCCAGTTCATTCCTAATTTTCTGTTGTGCACTTCTTAATTTTCGGCACTGCAATTTGTGCGCTACTGTCGAACTGTCGAAAGGAGATATTTGTAGAGGCGACAGCTCGCTCGCAACTATTGTTGATCCATTTGTTTGTCGTTAGGAAGTCGCTTCATTAAAGAACGAATATATACATTTACGACCGAAAGTAACCTCAGTTACCTCAGAAGTTCATGTTGAAGTTTAAGTTTTTCGGATCCAAGAACTCATTCAATTTCAATGTATTAAAATTGAATACATTTTGTCCTACTGAATATGAATCTGAGATTTGCGATTAAACAAACTCACTTTGAAACAATAAACTTTTTCGACATTCAGTTAAAGAAAATTGAATCCTACCTAGAATCTAACCTCTATCTGAACCAAACAATACCTCTAAGTTTCTTCAGTAAATATTCGGTACTGATTATATTGTTTCATTGCATGAAAACATTAATGTTGTGAAGATAAAAATAGATTGAGAGAGCATAAATTATGTAAACTTTGAAAACCATAAACCATGCTATTTTAATTGAACGAAGTAGAATATAATTATTAATAAAATTAATGAATATAATATTTTCAACTATTATATGAACCTATCCATACCTATCCATGAAATAGATGTCTACAAATTCTTCTTTTTGCGCTACTTTATATTACAGTACGATTATTATTTGTTTGTATTCCCATACTGTTATTTTGTTTTAACAGTATTCAGATGACAATTGAAAAGTTAATGTTAACAGCCTCCGTCCGTTAAAATTTTTTAACGGCCGGCGGCCGTTAAGAATTGACTTGTTCAAATATTTTACATTCTTGCTTTTACGCCACTATTCAAAATTTTCATATTCTTTTTGATATCGCTTTGAGTCATTTTCAGTAGTAAATCAACACTCGCTGCACATGATTCTCCCAATATTTTTGTTCCCCAATTTCTTCAATTTCATCCATGGTCGTTATTAAAGCGAACTCGCGAACACAAAAAACTGACGTTTATAATATTTTTGTGTTAAGCTGTTCATTGACAACACGATGTTGGGATTTTTCTGTAGAATTACGAGATACGTGGTTTCTTTTTCCTCGGAATCAAAATGTAATCTTTCAGCGGGATTACGAAAAGTTTTGAACGACACACGTCCTATACGCAAATAACGGATTCGGGTTTTATACGATATTCAACCTCATCAGTTATTTGCTACATGCAACTATTGTTGCGTAGTAACCACTCAAATCTCTCAATATTAAAATTCTTTCAGGATTTGTCGTACAAAGACAAGCATTGGCACGAAGCTTGCTTCCTATGCACAACTTGTGGAGAATCCTTGGTAGACAAGCAGTTTGGATCCAAAGGTGACAGGATCTATTGCGGAAATTGTTATGATCAACAATTCGCCTCCAGATGCGATGGGTGCCATGAAATTTTCCGAGCTGGTAAGTGAAAATTTGTGTTTATTATTTAACTTCGCTGATATTTTCTTTTTCTAATATTTGGAAGCCGTCTGATTTTTCTCCCAATTCTTCGAAAAACACTGCAGCCTCGTGGGCTTATTGTGTTTTCTTCTCATATTTTTTTCGAAATGATTCCAATAATTTTGGGCCAGTAGTATTTGTATAAATCTCTTGCTGGATGTATGTCACATTCTTCTAGACATTTGGGTTGTTCTTAAATTATTGACCTCCTGTGATCTAGTGTTAACATTCTCATAAAATATGACGCGCTGACTCTGCCCCTTTGTTTCATCGCCTGCAGTTATGGTTTCCTTTGTACAGCTCTATTTTGTTCAGGTACCCACTCAATAAACAGTGTGCAGTGAGTAGGCCTGTAATTGTTCTAAACCGATCTTTGCTTCATTGAAGAAGTTCTTCATGTGGTTACCGGGTATTTTTCCCAGTACTTCTAACAGCTGGTTCAGGAGTTGATGATCCATAGTCAAAAGCTCAGTGAAAATCGAAAATTCCCAACATTGACTACCGTACAATAATCACGAATATGAATTTGACATCCATTTTCTAATGTGAATTTATTAAAAACCAAATAAAATTAAAATTAATAGCTAAAATATTAAGTATATTAAGCAATACAACGTAAAATGGAAACACAGTGAAACTAATAAAATAATCAAGATGAAAAATGAAATCAACCACAGGGTAAATAGAAATAAAAAAGAATAAAAATGAAAATAATAAAAAATAAATTGAAACATTAAAAAAGATTCTGAACCAAATTATTTCACGATGTTTCGATTGTTGGTATCCACAATCGTTTTCGGATGATGACTGGACGATTCCTTTAAGAGATGACTATTTATAGGTATTTTTTTTCTTATTTTCATTTTTATTCTTCTTCATTTCTTTTTAATCTGTGATTACTTTCATTTTTTATTCTTGATTATTTCATTCGATTTATTGTAATTTCATTTGACATTTCATTGCTTATTATAATTGATATTTTAGTTATTCATTCTAATTTGATCTGTTCTTTCATATATTTCGAATCATATTTGACAATAGAAGTCCGAACTAGTAAAATTCACAATGAAACATTGTCAACCACTTTCAAACAATAAAGGTTATCGTCACTATTATCTTTCAATATAAGAGAAGTTAGGAAGTTAGGAACGAAAGATTAGATTAGTGATATGCAGTGGTATTTTTGTTCTCTAAATAGGCACATTTACCAACTACACTATCAGAGTAACTGAGGAGAGGGCCTGTATCGACAGTTCAATGTTTCGCGGTGTCAATGCGGAGAGTATTAAAGTGTGACGAACTCAAGAACTAAACATCTTGCATCCCGAAATTAATTTGTTAGTTCCTTCTAGAAATGACCATAGTCAGGAGCATCATCAGAATTTTTCAAAATAAATCCCAATATATGAAATAAATCGAAACGAAAAACAAATAAAGAAGCTATAACACATGTGTTGTAAATACAACAGGAAAGATTTGGGGTAGGCAAACATTAATGAAGAAACAGTTAATTGAAAAATGGACACGACCGAGAGATTCGAATCGGGATCTTCTGTTCTCTAGATAGACACACTTACCAGCTATGCTATCAGAGTCACTGGGCCGAACCACTAAAAAGGAAATTATGTATGTGATTTTGGTGACTCTGATAGCATTATTGGATCACCCTGCTGGACGACCTTGGGAAGCTGGAGCCTGGCCATGACCAGGAAAAACTTACGCCTAACAGTAGGATTTCTGACTGGCCACTGTCAATTAAGGAAACACCTCTATATTATGGGGCTAGTGGACACACCTCTTTGCAGGATGTATGAACAGGAAGATGAAACTGTCCGGCATTTCTTATGCGAGTGTCCGGAGTTATCGTCAATAAGAAAGTGTGTGTTCGCCGAGTCTTGGCCTACACCTGCCGATATACCTAAAGGAGATGTTGTCTAGTGACCTGTCCACCTTCCTGGAAAGGACAGGTTAGACGATGACCTAGGAGGACAACTTTCCGGGTTGTACAATGCACAAACTTTTATCAAGAATAACTTTTTGTCAAAAATCCCTTAATGAAGAAGTTTCCCATATGGTGCATATGGGTATGACACTGTATAATTGCATTGTGATACTTGCAATGTCTAAAGTAACACAGCATTTTGTAATAAAAAATACAAAGTGTATAGGGAAATGACCATTCAATTAAACAAAAACTTAGGGCGATTCAGACTACACGTTTTCTTTTTTTTACCATCGAGAAATTTGTAATGATTAGCCATACTTTACATTTACCTTGATAAAATAATTTTTGTAGATACTTTTTATTTCAAATGGCTTACCTTTTATCGGTTTTCATAGGTCCAATAATAAAAGAAATCAGAAAAATCATTTTAAATTTGCGGAAATGCTTGTTTGAATGAAAATAATTCCCTTCTCTGATTTCTCTTTCACAGAAATTGACACTTCGATAATTCCAAATCTCAACAGTAGACTTACCCTTGGTTCTTTTTCATTATTGAGATTGGCAACGAGTGAAAAGTAAAACACTTTCGAATCTACTCAAACCCACCGTTGTTATCGTTATGATGATATTTTTCCTGCAAATATATCTTAGTCATTTTGTTACTGCATTTTTCTTTCGAAATTTATACTTGTCATGTACTGTTGGAAACCTTTGGTGTAAGAATGAATATTACTGGAGTTTTATGCCAACACCAAACCGTTATGTTAACACCTCGATACGTGTTTCGATCAACAAGTGTTCATCTTCAAGAGGAAGATTCTATTTTCAAAATTAAATCTTCAAGATTTGGTGTTGGTGTTGAGAGAAAACTCCAGTAATATTCGAAATTTATATAAAAAGTAACGGCGCTCTTCATTTGATTTTATTATTGTACAGTCTTGTTGGTTCATAGTAATCTTGGTTCATAGTAACCTTAATGGAGCTTTTACTATATGTAAACCATTTCAACAACAACAGTTTTAACTGTGATTTCCTAGTATACTCTTCACCAGTTTATAGTAACCGATATTTTATATAATAAAATATAATAGTAATCTATGATTTTATGAAGACGAGTATTTGTCTCCAAAAGGGACAAAACAACAAATAAAATTGTTACTTTGTCAGTACTTTGATTCTTCTCAAGGTGATTCATCAAGGATTATCTTATTTCTTCCATATGGCAATAATCTGCATCACATAATCAATTGAAGAACATTGAAATGTGTTGGCGTGCATTGAGAAATATATGGGTAGTTTAAATTAAAGAAAAAAATTGGTTTTCTATAGTACGTATAACATTTGATGTTATATTCGAGGGCCAGAGAGTATAACCAAACTCGAATAATTGTCAAAAAAACCTTCAGAAAAATACATTTTGTATGATCCAATGACAAACATTTGTTTCTTTTCGACTAACTTTTAAATTATCACTCTGTTACCCAATTACTCCTACTTCATTTCCACCTACCTAGATCTTACAAACTGGGCCAATTTAAGATTTAAAAAAATTATTCATAAATAGAGGTGATGTCATTGAGACGTGTGTTGTTGATTGCATTATTTAAATTACTTTCTAAACGACCATAATGCAATTTTTTTCAATCTTTTTGCTTTGTTCATATATCACGTTGAGTAATGAAAGTTCGATACTATCTCTACTTGTATCGAGTATAAAAAAATTGTTCTTTATTGGACTTTATTGCTTTTTATACTTGTAGTTTTTTTATCTGATCTGTATGCCTTTAAGAGCAACGGTGAAGACTAAAGCGCTAGTAATTAAAACTCAATGAGCCATGCTGTTATAATTAACGGAACGGGAATGTTCAAGTTTGTTTTTTTGGAAACACTCATACCATATGCATAAAACTTTGAGCCTTTTTCAGTAAATTCATCACAAAAAAAAACAAAAAAGATGTGTTGTAGTAGAAAAAGTGTAAATGCAATTTGTTTTTCTTGCTTCAAAAATGAAGAGACGTAAAAAGGCAATGAGAAAAATTTTCTTTTTTCATACCTATTCATAGTGAGTCGTGAAATATAAAAATACTGAAAGATTCTATACGGTGGAAAGATACAATTTTGAAAACAGGTTTATAACTTTTTGACAAAAAATAATCAGGAATATTGAATAGGTATGAAAGCAAGGCAAACAATAAACTATAAGAGAGAAAGGAAACGCAGATTTTGAAAAAAATTTAACCATCATCATTCCATAGTTTTGAAACAGGCATCCGTTTTATTAACGAATTTATTAACATCCAAAAAAAAAACTGAAATTATCGTGTGCTGAACATTCTAGTACTAATAATAATAGTCTGTAATAATATACAAAAACTCATTCTTAAATTACATGTTTTCATCAAATATTATTCAAAAAACAATATAAGCTTCAAGTATGTCATGCAGTCAATATCACGACTGACCTCGAAAACCCAATCGACATCCTCGATATTTTAACTCAATTCACGCTTCAATAATGTTAACACTTTTTTGTGAAAAGAAACAGAATGACCATTTACCGTGTAAACTATCATTGTGGGTGAAAGTTACATAGTCATGCTAATAAATGAAACGAAACATTTCAGATTAGTCTATGTAGGGTTTCAATGATTTACTGAAATTTCATATACAACTTTTTAGGCGGAGATTACGTCACCTCTCGGATGGGTGTACTCTGATAATGGAGAAAATGTAGAAATTATCTTGGAAATTAATCAATTCGCATGCTAGGAGATACTCACCCATTGAAATTAATGACTAATTATTTGTTAAGGAAACGAACACCTGATTTCAAGATGTCATTTAAGGTGGACAATTATATTTTTTCTTCGCTCCGAATCAAGTTTGTGACATTTCTCAATCTGGAGAGTCTGAAGAAAAATGAATACAAAAACTAAAAAAATGTCAGAATTCACGATTTTCCTCACCAAAAAGTGGAATTAGACTTCTAACAGAAAGATGCAGTATTATCTATTGTGTTTCTGTTATGAATAATAGAACAGGTTGTTCCAAACTAATATTCCGCTCTAAGGATGTTTAGAACATTTTCTCGCAGTTGATTCCCTCCAGGTGACTTTGGTTTTGGTTTCCTGAATTTTTTTTTCATGCAAAATAAGAGTGAAACTCAAGTGACCCCATGTTGGACAAAAATTACTGAAGTTGTAGGGCTGAAATTCAGTTGAGGTATTGGTTTGGTTGAAGTTGATAGTACTTGATAGCAATGAATTTATTGAAAACACTTTTTCCTCCCTAGAACAAAAATGCTGTTTGTCGACACACTTTTCACTAATCAAGTTAGCATTATCAGGATATAACTCATTACAGAGATTCCAGAGTTTCCAAATTCTACTTATTTCATAGTAGTAAATGGGTGGGTACAGCGAAACAGGATTCGAGCGGGCAGTACAACCTAGAAAAGATAGTGTTATGGTAACTCCTGACAGGCCTGTCAATCTTGAAGTTTTTCTGTTCCATTTTGAAAATGTTGACCAACGAATTGGATGACTCCTGACTCCTTGCAGAAAGAGGGAATTAACATAAATAAAGTACAGTATTGATCATTTAATGCAACCAATAGGAACGAAGCAACGCCTACCACCAATAGAATAAAACTGAAGACTCAAACCAAGTAGTTTCATCGCATTTGTTAATGTCAACCACGTGCAACAAACCCGGAAGATAACTTCGACACAGTAAATGGTTGCATGAAAGTAAACATTTGTCTTTACTTGACTTTTTTGAAACATAGATACCTTTCCTACAGCTGAAAGAGATAGAGAGTAAGATAATTTGGTTACGTTTATCATTTCACCCAATGCTTTATACACTGCCGGAAGTGACTGTGATTACCCGGACAATATGATGTAATACCCTGATTTGTTGAGTAGGGCTCTACTTTTCAGATCAAATAAGTAACTATCTACTAGTATTGTCCTTTCTGTGATGCATTTTCACACATATATGGAAAATAAAATAAGTCTAATAATTGGGTCGTACTGAAAAACAAATATTTCGAATATAGATTTGAAATAATTAACGTCCCTCTAAAGTAGGATCTGAACTCTGTCCCTACAAACAACAGTGCTGCATAACATTATCATGTATAGTGCACGTGATCTTCCTAACATGGCTGCTTGTACAGAGTCTCACTAATATGCCGCTGGGTGTAGGATTTTTCTTTAGATGTAGTGTATGGACATAAATTAGCAGTTTCTGCAGCCATATCAGTACTTGGCATTTAAAAAAATTTAAACTATGAAATACCGTATATGTATACACCACAGGCGTTGAAACGTAACTTTCCTCTCCGACCCTGAAACGATATACCTGAATGAATTCCGCCAGCCGATTGCAGTTAAATCTGATTGGCCAGCGTAACGAGGCTTGTTTATTCTACCCAATAGATTCCAATATGCGTGGTCGTCATGCATCAATCATTGTTTGTGTAACTTTTTGTTTGTTGGATGGACAGAGTTTTGTAAATTCCTTGACGGAAAAGAACTAATTCACTAGCTAATACTGAGACGGGCATTGGTTTGTATTAGACAGATATTTGTGCGAATCTTCTCTTTTCTCGCAAAAAATTCTTGTAGATACTTCTCGTACATCCACCAGCGGGACCTTGCTGAAATCAATCGAGAGATTACCTATAAATCAGTTTCGGAATATTACCCCTCGGCAGTATATAACTGATCTAATATTTCTGATTATTCTGATATCATACATGTATCATCTGATTTATATTTTTTTGATAATACTCCAGGAAGATTCACTTCTTCTGCAGATGCAGTTGTTACTGAAGGGTCGATCGCACCATCAACTCTGATCTCTGACCTACTGTATATAATGAACTGGGTATTGTACTACTGAGTGATGTTGTGTGTTTTTTTGTCAAAATACGAATACAATAGGTGAGTAAGTCCGACACTGATGATGATCAGTTGTCGGTTGGCACTTTGATTTGAAGAAAAATAAACGTACCTACCAACCTAATTTCTGGTTCAATATATTGTTGTCGACAACTATAAAATCTGTTAAAATCTATTGTTCCGTTAATCAGCTGTCGCCCCCATACGAACGACAACTTTCAGAAGTTGAAAGACTTGTTAAGGACTTGCTAAGGTCTCACCTTTTAACGTGTAATTCCTAACACGGGTATAGCCTCTTTTATAGATTTTCAGTAGAATAACCTAACTGAGTCATATTACCTATAATTACAGGTATTTTATTCAACAATTTCCTAGTATCCCACGTAATATTTGAAATGGTATGACTCAAGAAAATTAATGAATAATTCAACAAAAACGGCTTTGTTTTCCAAAATGGGCCAATATTTTATGTCACGCCGGTTCTGTGTTGTCTAAGAATGAAGAATGCTCGGTACAAAAAACATCAATTCTCGATGAATCAAATGTGTGCCACGACCGGTTGCCCTACATGGAGAATTGTCTTACAGTTGTAATACGTAACATAGGCATCGTTTACAACCATTTTGGAAGACAATTCTTCCACGTTACGTCTTTCATATCGTATGACATTTGATTGAGGGATTTTTTATGTTGAAACTAACAAGGTGATTCTGAACATTACAAAGCTTTACGAAGATTTTGAGAAATATTGATATCAACTGAAACCATGTGTTTCAAGATTCTTTTGTGAGTAGACATATTTCACATAATGAGTTTAACTTTTAGTTTCCGTGGGGAACTTATTCGCGACAATCGATCTTGTTTGAAAAACTCCATCAATTTTATGTTGGTTACAACATTAATAAATAATTACTTTAAAATTGCTGTTAGGATCCATTTTCCAAACAGTTTGCATATTTTTATTTATCGCAGAGCTACCAATAATCAACCCTAGTGATGGGGGTTATCTAACCGCCATATCGGCGGCCAAACATATTTTGTGTGAGAAAATACTACAAGTAATTATTAAATTTTGAAAACCAACTTATTGTGTAATTGCATGGTATTTAACTGGTCACGAGCACATTGAGAAAATATTTGTCGCTATCCTTGTGACAAACCCCCCGTTATGCAGGCACAATAATTGTTTACCTGTCATCAGTAATGTTAACAAGTTTTTCTTCAAATAAAGCTCAGAATCTGATCAACATTAATAAATATATCGTTCAGGTAAATTCAAGTTTGATGTCGACCCTGTATCAGGGTCGTCCTAGGTTAATAGATGAACTCTATCATTTCAAACTATTGACAGTAGTAATTTTACTACCGGTAACGTAATAAGAAAATTAGTCATTCTTTCCAGTCTCATAATCACAAGTATCATTTTCCTCGTCTTTTTGGGTATCATTATCAATGTCAGTGTTATCGTCATTGTTTATTTTTATTATACGGGTGTAGGTTCATCCAGTATGGCCAACTTCCAACTTTCCATCACATGTTTCCCAAGATTTCTCGTTGGATTGAAAAGTATTTAATGAGTATAATGAGAAGCATTATTATTCATAGAAAGTTTCATGTCAAGGTCAAATGAACAGAGTCACCATCCAAAGATTGTAGATTCAAACCCAACTTCAACCCGACATTCTTCTCAAGAGAAGTTTTTGTTTGCCTGCTGCTTACTTGGCCGACGAGACGCGAATAATCATGATGTCCCCTGGGTAGCTCCTTAGTTGTTAACCCCAGCTATCCAGAACACGAGGCTCGAATCGAAACCATTAGCTTTAAATAAAAGTTCAGTTAATAAACTTTAGAGTAAAGTGTGTCGTATAACTGCTATCGATTTTCATCATGGCATCTTTCCTAAAGAATAAGTGAAAGATAAATGGAAACTTTGATCTGTGAACCAGCTAACTGTAACGTAACAGTACGTGACAGATATCATTCAGTCGAATTGTATTATTTAACCTACATTATTTATTTCCCAACAATAAGTTTTTCAAAATTTCAAATTGTGTGCTATTATCTCAGTACACATCTGAAACGGTTTTGAATACATATACATGCTCTATTATTTTAATTATGAAATGTCTACTTTGACAGAAAAATATTTACTTTGATATTATGATGGTATTATACTGGTTATGATGCTTTTAATTACGAAACGATTATTATTGGTTCAATTGTTACAACAAGAGTTGAATAAAAGGTGCAAAGCATATTTTTTCCTGCCTACACAGAGATACCGATTCAGTTAACTCATGAATCAAAATATGGACCCATCATTCTAGTTTCGTTATTAGTTGAATTTGTCAACTGTCATTTATCAACCAACGATTAAGCTATAATTGGCTGTCTCTTTGCACACATACTCTTTTTTGACATCAAACATACCCTCTGAATTTCTTGAAGTTTGTAACACTCTGTTTCAATTAGTCATTTGAGAAGCCCCACTTGTCTTCCAACTAAAACTATTGGAAAACATTGTTTCAAAACCAAATTTTGATAACGATAATATTATATCAGGTTTGTAATGTTTTCTTGAGCTTAGACAGCTGAAATATGTAGATCTGCATGACAATATACGAAATAGTCAAAAACATGAAAATCTATTTTTAGGGCATAAGGGATTTTTTCAAATGACCGATTCAATTTCTGTATAGAACAATGAAATGTGCTGTGAATGATAAAAAGCTTGAATGGTTCGAAACGTATTTTCCGTGATGTAGATATTTGAGGAATTTTTCATATTACATTACATTTCTTAAACTTCGATGATGTCGGTTGGCATATTATTCACCTTGAAATTTTTTAACAGATTTACTTGCTATATGTGATACTAATGTTGTCAATATTGGAAAAAAAGGTCAATGAGAAAATTATTAAAAACAGGATCCCACGCAACTATCAAATATCAAGAAAAAATGGTACGCCTCTGATTCAATTAAATTAAGAGCAATAAAAATGGCAGTAGGGATTACCCGACGGCCAATGCCTCCCATTTATAGGGAAAGTAATCAATTAAGTTGTATATTTATGGGTTGCAGTCAAACTCGCGTCAGATCCCTTATGTTCCAATTTAATGATGATAATAAAATATATATCATACAGGTTGCAAGAAAGAAAGAAATTTATTCATTTATAGACTAACTACATGGAATCGAACATGTAAACTTATATTTATAAATATGTAAACAAACAAACATGTAAATATACATTCAGTACATATAAAGATAGGACCGTAAATACAAATAT
>WOGJ01308029.1:0-15591 GCA_015342185.1 Leptinotarsa juncta
TACACAATTTACTTAAAAAAATTTCCAATTATAATCTCATTTTAACAAAAGCAGACAAAGGCGAATGCCTTGTAGTTCTTGATAAAATTGACTATGTTAAAAAAGTTGAAGACTTTTTGAGCTTCAACAATTTCATTTCTTTAAATTTAAATCCTCTCAAAAAATTCATTTCAAAAACTCGAAGCTACATAAAAACTTGTGAAAACCTCTTCTTCGAATTCAATAAAACTCACAATTCAATCCCTGGCAATCCACAAATTTCAAGATTATACGATCTCCCGAAGATACACAAAGATGGTACTCCAATCAAACCAGTGGTAAGCTTTACAATACTCCTGTCTCCATTCTGTCAACATTTGTCTTACAAGTGATAAAAAATGTAACCAACTACAAACCTACCAATTCAGTAAAAGTAACACTTTAGATTTAATTAATAAAATAAAAAACTTTCAACCTAATTCTAACACCCTTATGATATCCTTTGATGTTAGCAACCTGTTCACTTATCGAATGAAAAAATCCATGTCTGATAAATTTCAGTATATTTTTGACCAACTGATTATGTTTTCGATAATTTGGTATTTTTGTATGTAGGGGTTACCTACCAGACCTACTGAAAGAATTATTTTGTTCACTTTTTATTAACTCCAAAATACCTAATTTGACATGATATTTTACTACATATGTAGTGGTAAAAATTCCTCGTTATGCATTATTCAGATGATAATCCACTTACTCTCAATACTCACTACGGCATCGAACTATTAGTACGACGTGTGATATCACTCCAGAATTGAAAAATCAAGTGCAGGTAAAAATCGTGGTGTCGTAGAAATGCTACAAAGAATAAGTAGGCTTGTCTCGAAATGCTTGACAAACGCTCTGCGTAACATTGACAGTTTGCGGGATATCAAAGACAAGCTGTTGACTTACGTAGTCGCATTTTCGGGTTTGCATAGACATGAAGTAGATAAAATTTGTTAAGAAAACTTATGTGAAAATCTTTGAAGTATATTGCAGACAGTTATCGTTGAGAAATACTTCCATGATGTCATATAGAGTTATATTGTGAAATGTGATTGTGAACAGTATCTAATGTCCAGTAGTGAAAATATGAACCTGTGTATCTTCGTATCGGTGAGTTTTTTGTTAGATATTCATTATGAAATTCATAGCAAACAATTGCCTTCGTTTAGAATTTTCAATGTTTCATTAACACGCAATGATCGTTGATCTGGTTTGTTGTGGAAATGTTGATGATACATGATAAAAACTAATACTTTATTTAGTGTCTGGTTACAAACAAAAAATCAAAGAACTTCCAAAGCTGATACCAGAGAAATTAATGAGTATGTATGAAAATGTTTGTAAAGTTATTTACTTATTCACTAGAAGGTATACAAATAAAGGGTCTTGATGATCTTAATTTATGCAAAAAATCTCTAAGGAGGAAAATGTGGCACTGTTGCCAGCTTGTGCTTATATATATTTAGGTCTCCCATACTAGTTTTGTTTTGAGTGTAATCAATTGGGCGCTAATTCATCGTAACGATTCCTAAACAAGTCATTTGTCTACTGGAAAATACAAATTATCATTGTTTTTATTATTATTATCATTGGAATATTCAAAAAATATTTGAGTTTTTTTATTGGCGCCAACATAATATTCTGATGTATGATAAAAGTGCTACTTGAACGTTAAGAGAAATATTATTCATTCAATTCATTCGTTTTGGAGTACTGGTAAGTACTTATATATACAGTGTGGACGTAAATAGCTTTCTCTCTTTTAACTTAAGAACGGGGCCAGAGTTGGACAAAATGTTTGTGAAAAGGAATTATTTTAAGTAGTCTTTTAATGAAATGGCCAATAGTGTGACTCTATCTGCTAGTTGGAAAGAGAGGTCTAGTGACATTTCGTATGAAAGGTACTTTTTCAATTCCGACAACTGGTTGCGGAGTTATTGATGTTATCATATTTTAATTTGGGACTAGGAATTTTGTAACTCCGTCACTCTATGTCTATTGTTTTTGAAATGAATAATCATTGAAAATGTAACTGTAAATTAGTAGCATCTTTTGGCGATAGATAAGTATTAATTACGAGGTCATAAAACGATCATTTTCACTTTGATATTATTCATCTTATACATAAAAATTATTTGAGCAAATTTTCAAATTCATCTTGATTGTTGGCCACATATAACGAATCCATGGGTAAATGAGGTATTGAAAAATTTCCAATTGTTAATCATCAGTCAGATTCTCCTATAGAATCAAAAATATTCCTGCCCAGACATTTGTTTTCTCAGAAGTTGGAGTAGAAGTTATGTCTGACCAATATGACATGTTGGCGGTAGATATTTCCTATCGAGGAAAGTACAATCGTCATAAAAACATTTTCAATCGACTTTTGAACATTAATTAACAAAACTACATTTTCCTATCAGAGTCATTTTCATTTAATCAGTGAAATATCTTCAGTTCAAAGGGGTGGAACGTATATCTTCTGAGGTTTTTCTTGACGGTGGTTGTTGAGAAATCATTCTCATGAACAAGTGTAGTCATGGACTGCGTGGGTATTATTAACTATAGATTCAACGATTTCTGTCTATTTTTCATCCGATAAATTTGATTTCAGCTTCTTTAACTCTAGCTACCTACACCCCAGTTGTTTGAAGTTTCTCAACCAATTCCCAGAGAGACTCTCGGCAGATCGGATTTTCAGTAAATTTTGTAATGAAAATTCTTTATGCTTTATGGAAACTTCGGCTGGGCATCGGCATGAATATGGATTGAGTCTGTTTTTTTCTATGAAAACCTGCCGTGAACCACACTCTGTTAGTAGGAATGCAGATTCTTATATACAAAGTCGATCACAAGAGAATTCTAAATCGAATTAGATATGTCAAATTCTTCAACTCATACACTACTAACACCGCAATTGGTCATCCAAATTCAAAACAGTGAAGGTTGTTTAATAGATAAATGAAATACCTTTCGAGCAAAGGTTCATAAGATCCACCTTTCTTTTTGGAAAAACGTTGATAACGTCCTCTCTGCCACGAGTGGTGTCACAATATTGTCTTTTTCATCAAAAAGTACTGTTACAATTCCTTTCCATATAAGATTTGTCCGACATTGATATCTTGCCCCGTCCAAAAGTTGATTATTATGGGAAAGAAATAATTTGGCTATGTACTTCTCTATCTTCATACAAAGAAAATCCATATCGAATGTTTGGAGTATAAACTGGAAAGGTTATTTCTGTTTAATAACATGAGTTCTGTTGTATAGATGATATACAGAGCATTCCAACGAAAACGACCCCTCCTCTGTAAATCAGAAACGAACGTGTAATCGAAACTTTCAAAGAACACTTCAATTTTATTTCTAGGGGGACTGATGTTGATATGGAAATCACACCCGAAAGGTCACCCTTTCTGCGGTCAGCAACTACCTCCCTATTTTTTTTAATGGCATGGGGGATCGAGTGATACATTATTTGAGTGGTCTTTTGTCCCTCTATTACTTCTGTAATTTTTTTCGAAATTAGTTTATTCGTTATTGAGACATTGAATGTTGAACGTTTTATTTAAGAAAGAAAGGGAAAATTGTATGGCAACATATTCCATGGATAAAGCGTTCATCTAGTTTCATACAATAATACAGTCTTTCCAAAGCTTTCCTCATATTATTTCAGATGTCCAGAGTCAAAAATTGGCATTCCCGAACAATTCCTTGTCGCAGGTCTTCTAGATTAGTAGAATTTGTTTAATTAGTAGTTAACGTTTCCAAATGGACGAAACTGTCAGTTTTTTCTGCACTGGTAGTTTTTGTTGAATCTAGTTGCCGCAGAACAAAAAGTAGATTGTCACTTAACGAATTATTATTTAGTTATCATTGTTCATTGTGTTCCAACATGGTTTATTCTACTGAAGAAAGAATAGAAATTGTTGCAACCTATTATCAAATAATGAATGTGCTGAAGCTGCTGCAAGAATTTATAATACGAATCATCCAGACCACAACGTGAATCATCAATACGTTATTAGACAGAATACCTGCGACAGAGAATTGTCCGGGAATGCCGATTTCTGACTCCGGACATCTTTAATAATGTAAGGACCGCTTTCGAAAGTAGACTGTATTATTGAATGGAACTAGATGGATGTCATTTTGAACACTTTATCCGTTGATTGTTGAAGAGGGAAATGAAAATTTCTATGTTTTCACCACTTTTATTTATAACTAACGTTACTGCAGTTTCGTCCTATATGGACAAAGTGGTAAAAAACATAGAAATTTTCATTTCTCTTTTCATCATGACCTCCTACCACGTAGTAACGGCTACATCCATCAATTTATCCGTTAATTGTGTTGCCATTGATATTACTTTTGTTGATTTTCTCAATAAAATGAACAGTAGCGAATTTTACCTGTATAAAAGTTGTGCTTTCGAAAGTATTTTTTTCTATTATTTAATGTTTATATGAGTTGTTGTTTCGAAAGGGCTTTTCCTTTCAGTTTGTATCTGAAATGTACTTCTTTGTATTATGTACACATCTTTGTGGAAAGATCATTTCGAAATTGATTGCTTTCTTTCTTTCTTTGGAAGATTCACAAATTTTTATGTATCAAGTAAAAAGCCAAACAAAACCTTACTTTTCCAAAAATGAATCTTTCCTTAAAATATACACTCCTTTCAATTTCAATACTTTTTGTTGAATAATATTTTTTTTGCTTCAAACGTTCAAAATGCATGTTTTTTTGTGACTGATATTACTTTACCAAATGATTTTACTGTAATTCATTGTGGTGAGCATTTTTAGCTTTTTATTTTTCCGTAATCATACAAAAAATGTGGTATACTACTAATATAAACGTTTTATAAAAATGTGAGGACATTAAAGGACAGCTATCTGATATACATAATACAAAATAATTGATAGCTTTGCATTGCAAGGTAATGATTCAAGTAGTTGCATATATAAACATCAACATAACTTTAGCCATTCTAGGTGGATATTGGTTATTAGTCGGGTAGTGAATAAAAATAGGAAAATAACTAATTACTAAGGGTAATTAACCCTCGTATGCAAGGTATTAATTCATGTAGATGCGTATAAAAACATTATCATAGCCGTAAAAATCAGTCTTGTTATCTCCTGATGATGTTAACTTAGCAGAACGCAAGCCATGAGACAGTATTTTCATTCTGGTGACGAAAAAGTCAAATTTCTCGGTCATTAACTGAAATATAAAGCAAACGCCAGACAAACAAATTACTGATTTGTTTTCTGTATAATTCTAAAAATAAGAAGACTAGCTCAGCTGTGCCTCTAACTCTCATCGTTTTCATTATGTTCAGCTACATCTTATTGAAATTTACTCACACGGTATATTCAAATCTGAAACAAAACTGATAAAAAGGATGTGTAGGCCTGGGAAATGTTTATTTGTAGAATACAGTTGTATACAGTTTGATTTCAAATCTGCATTGGACTATATACATAGTAAATTCGATGCAGCCAGTAGGAGAGCCTCGAAAAATACATCAGGAATACATTCTCAAAGTTTTCTATTCTATTTTAATGTTCAAATGATTTAGTTATATCTCCCAATCTTAGTTTTCTTTGCTCGTACCAGAAGTCATTGGCAGGGCGGACCATCATCCTCGTTTTGGGATATACATATTGATTATCTTCGAATGTTTTCCAGTATAGCCCTTCATGTTTCTCAGGAACGAAAGTGTTATTCAGGAAGGCACCGTTCAAGCTACTATGGAAGCCATCATTATACCACCACCCGCCCTCTGAAAAAAAACAGTATCAGACGGTTTTGTGATCATATAATTTCAGGTGGAAAGATAATTTTATTCAGGAATTCATATAGGTTTCAATGATTTTTCCCTTGAAAGCATTATCAACCTCTTTTATTCCAAGTTTACTGAAAATTGATACCATAGGTATAGCAATCATTTTTGCAGATCAAATCAGAAACTTTATTTCTTTGAAAATGTGTTCGAGACGATTCATCTGGTTTTAGGCTGAAAATGAGTCAAATAATTTTTTTTGAGAGTTACTGGAGCATCCGTATATGTTGATCTCATATGATATGTGGGGTAGATTTGAGCATAATGATGTGTCGATTGGTATTGAACATATTTTTCAATTGCAATGTAGCATAGTAACTCATTTCATTATTTCAGAAAAATGAATTATTGGATTTCTTACTTTTTTTGTGTATATAACCTTCCACATCTGGACATTTCATCATTATGATGTATGAATATTACTGGAGTTTAACCCCAAAACCAAACCGTTATTTTTAACATCTCAAGACGTGTTTCAATCACCAAGTGACCATCTTCAAGTTTTTAACCTTTCGAAGATGATCAATTGGTGACTGAAACACGTGTCGAGGTGTTGAAAATAACGGTTTTGTGTTGGGATCAAACTACACCAAAGGTTTCAAACAGTGCATCATAAATTCTGATGTATGCCAAAAAATTATAGCTACACGAATGGAGGCGAAAGTTTTGAAATAAATTACAGGTATTGAAGTGAATTTGAGGTTTTGAAAACGAAAAGAGATTGTTTTCCGTAACGTCGACCACTAAAGAAAGCTGGGTGTGAATATTTGATTTTTTAAATTGTTTTCTTTGGTTTTTTGGCAAAATTTATGAATACGAGAAATTACTAATTGTACTTTTTGGGGTGAACTTTTCAGTTTGCCCTTCATTACATTTAGCAGATTCTCTATTGATTTAGCTTTGTTTATTATTCAGGTTATGAAAGGTTATATACCCACAATGACATAAGAAGTAAAGAGCTCTCTAGAAAAAAAATAATATCAGGTTGTTTCAAAAATTTTGTCTGTTTTAATCTCATGTGTTTTTTTAGCTCCATATCTCAATGAATATTCTTTCAAATGTGTCCTGATATATACTTATCGATAGAGAAATTTGTATACTATACATTGATGCTGTTGATTTTTTTCAACCAAATCGTTTCCAAGATAGCCCAAAAAATCAACCAGACACTTGACGATGATAGTGTCACGATGAAGGTATAGTTTATAAAATGAATTGAATGTAATTATTTCATATGCATTAACTTTTGGTAGCCAAATGCCGAAAGAACATCGAAAACATAAAATTGTTTCTAGGTTACTCAATTGAATCACACTATAGGTTACTATTTTCATTTCATGTGAGTAACTGGATATCAGAAATTGTTTTTGCGAACATTTTTGACATTGTTCTCTGAATGAAATTGAGGCATTTGGAATAATATAGGTAAAATTGTTTATTTACGGGAAATGATGCTTTCAAACTTCAAATGCTTATAAAAATAGCTTCTTTATTTCTACCTTTCTACCAGAAGTCATGGCAAGATGATGAACCTCCAAATCATCCATGAGAATCGTTTTCGTTGGGAGCAAAGCATAGAGAAAAAATCATGGCATTAGGATAGAATTTGCATCTTCGCCAAAAATTTAAAGAGTCACCCAATAAACCTAGTTTATTCGCTCATTTGACTTTAGTAGCATTTTCATTTCTTTAAGAATGTAAGTTCTCACGGTTGGTGTCAATATTTTGGTTTGTTTCCGGGTTTTGTCATGGCTTTCTTTGGTTACAATCTCCAAACGATTCAACTGCAACTGCGGCAGTCACCTTCAGTGGCGTGATTGAAGTATACTCTTCTTGACATATAAAACTGTTTCAGTTGATACGTGAAAACCCGGAAACCTACCAAAACATCTTTATTTCTTCTAGAAATGATATCAAAGTTCAGCTTATAAATTGCCAAATTATTAGCATTTTTTATTTATTGCATATTTTTCTAATAGATAGTCTTCCGATATTTCTTATGGTGAAGCCGAAAAGGTGCAAACCCTTTCTTCAAACATTTTTGAGATCTATCTTGAACAGTTCGTACATTTTTAGCATGACATTGCTAATAGAATGAAATTTTTTTGATTCTCCAAATATCCCTACCCATAATTTAAAAAAAATTTAAATGTGAAAGAAACTTGATACGTTGGCACATATTTTTGTCCATCATAAATAAAATGATGTATAAGAATCACTCGCATTCGCATTCGCATTCGTCTATACCTTTTGAAGAATTTTTTCCAGTGGTGAAATTTCATATTAAATTTCATATGAACATCCATATTGATATTTACTAATACAGTTTATTGTATGATATTCACTAGGTTAACAAAAACCGCGACACGTGTTTCGCTATACAAAGGCTTTCTCAAGTGAAAAATGATAAGTTCTTCTGAATTACTACTATTTTATACACTAACATATTAACTACTTGTATGTCTACGTTCTAATGAAAGAATCTATCTGAAAAGGTCAGGTATAAATTCATCAACTACATAAATAAATTAAATTTCCAAAAGTAGGTAATATGTTAGAGTATAAAATAGTTGTAACTCAGAAGTAATTTATCATTTCACGTTTGAGAAAGCTGTTGTATAGCAAAACACTTGTCGCGGTTTTTGTGAAACCTTTCATAGCTAAAATCGTATAATAAACTGTACCTATGCATTTTTGAGATGAATTCAACTGAAGATGTCTGTTCAAAATAGAAGAACGTTTGTTTGAAGGTGGTTGACAATGTTTTGTGGTGTATTTCATCAGTTCGGACTTCCATTGCCTAATTTAATATAAATTGATTTCAAAACCCTGAAAAAAACGATTACAAAATTAATAAGATTAACCGAAAATAACCATTTTATTAAACAAAAACTGAATTTTACAAAAAATAAACATACAAGCTACAACCAAACAAATAATATTGAAATATTAATAAAAGCTGAAAAATTAAGATTGAAAAATTATTATTAGCAAAAATGAAAAACAAACATAACTTGGTTGGAAACCTCTTTAATTTTTTTAATTTGTTTTTAATTTTTGCTAATAATAATTTTTCAATCTTCATTTTTCAGCTTTTATTAATATTTTAATTTTATTTGTTTGGTTGTAGCTTGTATGTTAATTTTTTGTAAAATTCAGTTTTTGTTTAATAAAATTGTTATTTTCAGTTAATCTTATTAATTTTGTAATTGTTTTTTTCAGGGTTTTCAAATCAATTTATATTAGATTAGACAATGGAAGTCCGAACTGATGAAATAAAACAGAAGAAATTATCAGGAGCAACGAACGATCACGAAGAGTATGAAGTATCTGCGGTAGGTGTGAATGAAGTTACCAAAATATGAAAGTACATGTTATTCGAATTTAGGTGTTTGAAAATTATTTTGGCCATTTTTCACCTCTGAATTACTTATTGTACCTACAATAGTAGTATCCACTCAAAATAATGTTTGTTCAAGTGTTCCTGTATAATATAGAAACATTTCAATTCTAGGAGCAATTACAACAAAAATCTTAGTAAAAATATTCAGAAATATGTTTTACATATGTAATGTTTGATTATTTTTCTTTATACCTATGAATCTTATATTATCAAACGGTATTTAGTCTCGTTATATACATCTCTGGAGTTATTTTTATTTCTTTTCAATTTGAATTCTTTCAACACAGTTCGTGAGTAATATATTTTACTTCATTGTTTTTCTTGAAGAATATTTATGTATGTTAGATGAACTACATATAACTTCATATAAGGTTTGAAATGGTTATCTGTTCAATATGTGAGTGATAGGTTTCTCGGATATATTCCATTATTGCTCTGTTGAATGAACAAAATTAGTGTTATCATCTAGGTTAGACTGTATTCGCTGCGAAATACTTCAATATCGTTGATACTCACTACACTTTTCCGGCCAATTATAGTTCCCTTCGGGAAAAAAGATATTGTCTTTGGTACTGAATCCACTACCCAGGTGAAAAGATAGGGAGTCTCCAGCACTACCAACGAAATGTTTCAGTTCAGAGAGTTGATATCCATTATCTTCTCCATCAATTTTGAAAGTTTTGTAGTTGGCATAAACATTTTTTTCATCTTTTCCAGTGATTTCTATCAACAATTCATTGGCTTCAGATCCTAAAAAACAAAAGTGACCAGAATTTTTTTACGTTTCCATGAGGGACTTTGCCAGTAGAGATTAGGGAATTCTCTTAGTTCATAATAAAGTAAACCTTATTGTTGATCAATATAGGTACGTTTGTGTATGATTTTCTAACAATTTGTGATATTATCAATCAAGGTTATCCAAATTAAGAAGAGATACTTCATTTGCTTTGAAAAAACCGTACTTGTTATGCTTGTTTACTCATCGCTTGTCTTGAATTACATTCTGAACTGATTTCAGAATTAATTCTCTTTTGCAATTCGACGCGCTCATATTGATAGTTAGGAAAACGTAAACGGAATGAGTGAAAACACTTTTTTCTAATTTAAACTAGTTATTTCGTTTTCACGACCAGTTACGGGTTTTACCTGAATTCTATTCAATTCAAATCCCAAACGAAATAGTATGAAAAAATCAGCTTTATTTACAGGGTGTTTATGGAACATAGGGCAAAAAATTAAGGGGCTATTCCAGGATATTTTGTCCTTTGATGATGTTTGATAGGACGCTTTGTTTCAAAGATACGGGGCGAAAGAGAATTTTGACAATAACAATTTTAGCAATTTTAAAATTATTAACGTAGCCGAAATGAACGTATAGCGTACTACACTGGACCTATCAACAACATTCCGATTACTACAAACGACTGCAGACATTCAATTTGCTGGCTGTAACGCAATCAGAAGCGATCCTGGTGTTTTTGAAAGAGTTCGGGAGTAGATGAGGAAAAGATTGGATTCTTGCATCCGAACGGTGGTTGGTCACTTTGAACAGTTCTTGTGGATTAAGAAACATTACGTGTAATTTTTGATAATGAATTGTTATTGTCCAAATTCTTTTTCGCCTCGTATCTTCAGAACAGAGCGCCCTGTCAAAAGTCATCAGAAAACAAAATATCCTCCGAATAGTCCAAGGAATAGTCCCTTGAATTTCAGCCGCATATTTAATAAACACCTTTTAAATAGAGTGTGGTGAATGCTCTGCAGTGAATACAGGCCAAACTGGTAGAAATTTTGGCATAAGGCTTCGTGAACAAGTCTGTTTGAACAAAAAATTTACAATGTATGAACATCTACAAGAATCAGAACACAAGGTAAGTAGTGAAAATAATCTCACAATCCTACAAGCATGTGAAAAAGGGAATAAATAAATTTGTTGGAAGCCATAGAAATCAATAAATCAATTAAAAACCCGAAACATATACCCCTAAATGAGCAACTCGATTTATTAGTCTCCACTCTTGAATGACAACCCCGATAATTTCTATAATCTCCACTGTTGAATTTTATAGTTGGCACCCTTGTTCATTTGACTACTTACCTTTCCAGCTCAACTACAAATTCCTTACAAATCCTCGTTTTCAGATTCCAAATGTATTTGTTAGTATTATCTTTGATAGTGGAATATAATTCAAAATTAACAATTAACTAGTGTGAATTAGACAAAAATGATTTCGTTTATTTCATAAAAGTGATCATTAATTTCCACAATATAAACAAGTCAATAATTACACAGATTAGTTACGACAAATATTGAAGTACATTGATTTCTGTTTTCTGACGTTCTTCTGGCCTATTCAAGAAGTTCACTCGATGTTTATTACATGAAGCCATGACACGTTGTGCCGTCACTTGCTTCGCTGATTTGCAGGACATCGTTGATCAGTACCATTGTCTATAGTCTATCTGTTCAAGTTAGTCTGATGCAGATAATTCGCCTGTTCAATTCTAACATTACCTTGTGGAAGGATCAAATACCATTATAGGCAGCAAGTCAACGACTAACGGTTCATTCATCGGAGTTAGTTGAATGTAACAGATCGAGTTACAAATATTCTTGGTTACGTACGAACCTGTAGTTTTGAAGGATCAAACTCCTTTAAAGAGGTCTAGTTGAAAAGGTCTCGTAAATAGAAATTTCTGGAGTAGAATAACTTAAGTTTTCCTTCAGTCATCATCACATTATGAGTACATTAATTCATTTTGAATTTTCAATATGAATGTGTCTCTGTAGTTTGAATGATAAATGAAAGTATGAAAATAGGCGTGTGGGTATTTTCACTTAGTTTTTGAATCTCTCTTTCGCGAGTTTTCAACAATTGCAAAATCGTAACTGAATTTTTTTCGTAATGCGATGGACTGGATGCAATAAAAAAATATCACAAAAATTTTTATTCGAACGCTTTATCGTTTCATGATACAGGTTACATATTATCAAGTTGATAATTCATTATTAATGGTCATAGTTTTACACCATCAAAATATTGCTAGTATTCACTAATATTTTGGATTTTTTCGCAAAGCCCATGATTCTCATATTTTCATGAGTCGACAATATTCCGTAGACCCACTACTAACCTAACAACCTTGCGATTGTGTTTCAGAAGGTCTTTCGTGGGACACTCCTCATTGAGTGTGCTAAGATAGCTCTTTATGAGTCACGAAAATATTTGGTAGAAGCAGAGCTCATCAATTACCGCCTGGCTGTCGAAGAAAATGGAAATGATTCCTGGGTAATTTTCCTATGCACAGATCGATAGCGGTAACTTCCGCCTGAAACACTGTTGCGTTATGTCCGAGTGCGATTCTCGTCTTTGCTCAGCCTCCATATATGTTGGCTCCTACTATCTTCTGGGTTTTTGAGCCGTCTGTATATCAAATTTTACCCGCTTCAATCGGTGGACTATTTTTCCAATCTTCTCCGCTTGGTGTGATAGTTTTGAAGCTTTAATAGAAATTGTACAGCGAGAGTGTATTGTACACTGGAATTCTCAGTATTGAATCTGGCTTCGTTGAACAGTTTCAGGTTTTCTTTCCGTAGCGACTGTCTGATCGGAGTTGGCCCCTGTGTGTAATCATTCGGGCTCTTCTTTGAATATACGAGTGCTGACACTCAAGCATGACACTCAAGCATGCCAACCTTTGGATGCCATTCAGTAGCTTGATCGTCCCCGATTATTTTGTTCTTTTCCACCATGTTATGGCACTACATATTATTATGGGTATAACTACCCTTGAATATAGTCATAGTGCCATTATTGGGTTCAACCTCCACTCCGTTGAGCATCGTTGGTTTCAGTCCTATGATAACTATTTTTCTCGTAAATCTGACAATGGTTTTTCGCATTAACTGATAGATTCTCATACTCATACTCACCTCTCGATTATGTTAGGAGCCCTTCAGGTGCGCCCTGATATAACGCCGATTACAGCCAGATCGTCCGCATATCCTAAGCGATAAAATATTTTTCCTGAGAGCTTCCTGGGGAGGTTTTGTGGGCAACCCCTTTTCGCTTTTGCATACACCTGTAGACCGACCTGTAGGCGCGACCACAGGTCGGTAATGGGTTGACCTGTGGTTGGTAATGGGTTGATCTGTGGTCGGTAATGGGTTGACCTGTGGTCGGTAATGGGTAGACCTGTGGTCGGTAATGGGTTGACCTGTGGTCGGTAATGGGTTGACCTGTGGTCGGTAATGGGTTGACCTGTAGTCGGTAATGGGTTGATGCGCTAATGTTGAATCTCAAAACTACTGTTCAAATAAATGAGCATCTAATACGTAAAAAGCATTTATACAACTATATAGATACAAGTGTATGGAATGCGTTCAATGATATCGTAACTTCTTAAGATTTAATGATTAATGAGTGTTTCACTATTCTTCCGTTATGTACCTTGGAACCTCGAGAGTTGAATAAGAACATAAACAAACCTGTTAGTGCATGTATATTCTCAAGTCCAATCCAAAACTCTCCTAACAAAGTTCCGAATCCAAACTTATAGTCACGCCAACCCAAATCAAAGTCTTGTGAACCATCAAATCGTCTCTGAATATATGTCCAGCCGCCTCCATCCAATTTCAAGTCACATAAAACCATAAATGGGTCGGATGCTTCATTTGGTTTTATTAGATACATTCCACTTTCTAGAGAATCTGTAAAAAAGTATCAGTTTTGGGTCATGACGATATTTTGTTGAGCTCTCTGGGATCCCACAGTTTTTGTTTTAGCTATTATTGGAAATGCATAGTAGTTGCAACTATACTAGGTTATATTCAACTACAGTGAGTGCTAGTTAGACATGATTTGATAAATACGGCGATTTGAGATTTGAAAATTCATAATGAAATAACGATATACCTTTTTTATTATTTCAAAAGCACCTTGAATATATGGTGATTCAATAATTTTTTCCCATTCTGATGTGATATCATATTTGTGTATGATAGGCTTAAACCATTGAAAAAATCATTTGAGTCTGTCAAGAATTTCAAAAAAGCAAATTCATACATGAACTGTTAAATAATACCGATTGGGAGAGAATATTTCATAACTTAGGTGCTGATGATGCAGTTGCTGAATTTTACAGGGAATTGAATAAAACCTGGCATCAGATTTCTTACATATATTAAAACATTACTAAATGCCCTGGATCAGATAATATTCCATCATTATTTATAAAAAATGCGCGTTGTTCCTAAGCAAACCCCTCACAGTTATCTACAATCCGTCACTTGCGTCTACATTTCCCAAATTGTGGAAAATAGCTCATGTCACCCCTATCCACAAATCATATGACAGATCAAATGTCAAAAACTATAGGCCCATCAGCAAACTATCTATATTCGGTAAACTTTTGGAAAAAATAATTTGTGAAAAGAATGTTATCATTGAACAAAAACGTGGTTTTTCCCCAAAGCATCCATAGAAACCAATTTAATTATTTATTCTGAATATATAAGAGAAAATATGGACAGTGGTATACAGATTGATTCGATATACACCGACTTCAGTAAAGCATTCGATAGAGTAGATCACCCTCCCTGTTGAACAAACTAACTAAAGTGGGAGCAAGCGAAAATTCGAAAATTTATCAAAGTGGATTCAGTGGTATATAGCAAATCGCAAACAAAAAGTTACATTAAATGGATTCGAATCCAGATCGTTTCCCTGCCCTTCTGGCGTACTTCAAGGCAGCCACTTGGCCCCCTTACTGTTTATCATATATGGGCAGTTTCTTTCATCATGTGGTAACATTGCTATATTCTAAACCGTAACAGATACCAAGACAATTGAATGGGAAAAAAGGTAACTGTCATCGAAAACAATACAATGATCGAATACAATTTACGGGGATTTTCGCCCGTCTCAAGTCATACGGGGAAAATAAAAAATGCTGTTTTTCGTTATTTTCGAATGGAATTGTTATTTCGGAGAATATAAAAAAACGCGATTAATTCACTTAATTTCAAACCTAATTTCAAATCACATATGAATATAATTGCAAATGGAACAAATTTTTCAGTTACACGAAAAAAAACAAAAATTGGTACAAACTCTTCTGTCGTACTATCGCCAAAAGAATTTAATCTGTGTATGCAAAAAATCGATGTAGATATATTTTCCAACTACTTATAACTGAAAAAATTTATCGAATCATAACATTTTTGACTTTGTATTTCATCAGTTCGGACTTCCATTGTCTAATCTAATATAAAATGATTTGAAACCCTGAAAAAAATAATTAGAAAAATTAA
>WOGJ01308100.1:0-13905 GCA_015342185.1 Leptinotarsa juncta
ATAAGGGGTAGTAATAAAGCAGTATTCAACTGTGGTCCAGGAAAACCTAAAGTAGGCGTAAGTACTACTGTATCTGTTAAAAATTCTGTAGCAGTAAGAACATTAACGCTGCTATCGATGATTGTTGTGAAAATTTCTTTGCCTCTGAATGTAAGTGGTATGACTGTTGAGGTTTCGCTTGTAATTGTGGTTATATATGTTGTTGTTCTGGTTTTGAATTCCGTTGTAGGAGTGGGTTGTACTAACGGCGGTTGCTGAAGCCCCAATAGAGGATTCGGTTGAGGTTGGAGGCCACCTAATAGCAACTGAGACAGCAATATGTTTGCTAGAGGGGCCTGAGCTGCTAGAGCAGGTTGAATTGTATTAACAATCTGTTCTACTTCATAAATCGTACTTGGAATAACATGAGAGTATGATGTTTTGCGCCTATTGATATAAGTAGGAGTAAATATAATACTGGTGGTTGGAGTTTCATTAAGAATAAATTGGGTAATAACTGTTGCACCATTATTATCCGTAGCAGTATTCTCACTCATTAAAACCTTGACTTCGTTCCCAAAAGCATTCTGTGATGTTGAATATTGCAAAGGGCCAAGAACTTCCGTACTATACTTAGCAGTAACAATATTTTTATACTCTGTAATTTTTCCATTGACTACTGGTATTGTTACTTCCATAGGAATTTGATGAGTTACAGTAATTGTTCCGTCAAAAGAAGGTAATACTAAGTTATCGTTTTCAATATTGTTATTATTTTGATATTTTGGACGCTGAGTATTTCTGGCTCTATTATTCGTTCTCGCATTTTGCCTGTTACTACTAGATGATTTTCTATTAGTGGCTGGCGATTCAGTTTGATGGTTGTTACGTAATTTTGGGGGTTTTGGTCTAGAGACAGTTGTAGTCTTGCTAGATCTACCTGATGATGAAGTGGGGCGTTTAAAATTATTTTTCTTATCATTTTCTCGGAGGGTGAATTGTGTTTTTGTTTGATTCGATTTAGTTGGTGATATTCTTGATCTCTTGTTAGATGGAGAAGAAGTCGTTGAATGGGAAGTTTTGACATTTCTAGCTTTATTAGAATATCTTCCTCTCGAAGACGGTTTTTGGGTTTTTTCACTTTGTTGATTTGCCGGAGAAGCAGTTGTACTAGTTGGTCTACGGAATCGAGAGTATGTATCACGTTTAAATCTTTTCCTGAAGAATGGTTGAATTTGTGAGGTAGGAGGATCCGATATTTGAATATTTGTTAAAGAACTATCATAATCGGTATCTTCTTCTGGTTCGCCCTCCTCCTCTAGATCTTCGTCATCCTCAAAATCTTCTTCCTCTTCGTCTGGTGCATTCGTTGTAGTTGTGAATAAACCACGTCTAGGGAACAATGCATTAGGTCTTGGTCTGAGTAAACCACTTGGCCTATTGAGAGTTGTTTTTGGTTTAGATGTCGTTGTAATTGCTCCTTTTTTTAGTAGATTTCTTCCGGTTTTTACTGCGGTGCTTCTTGGTAGAGTACGAGCTGCCAGAGGTGGCCTCCTGAATCTCAGAAGTGGATTTTGATTTCGTTTAGATGGTGATATTTCCGTTGTCGATTGTAAAGCCAAAGTTGTGTCATTATCCTCTTCAGTAATCTCGGTAGGTTCATCAGTCACTATGGTAGTCAAATCATTTTCAGCATCAGAGGAGGTTTGAGCTACAATATTGGAGCTGGGAGATCTCAGTAAACCAGAAACTACAGTAGGTCGAACTCGGGGTCTAGCTCCGAACAAAGAACTAGGTCTGATTGAAACTCCAAAGCTTGAAGATCTGAATCCACCTCTTCTTGAACTAGATCCAGATATTGTTGGTTGAATTCGTGAACTACTGCGCCTTCCACTTCCAAAAGTTGAACTGAGACCATTTCCACTACCGGTGGATTTTGGTCTTGAAAATCGCCTACCACCCGATGCCGTTGGTTGAATAATGTTAACACCCGAAGATGATCGCCTGCCACCAAACCTGTTCGGTTTAGATGCAGGAACTGCAGTAACAGTTGGAGTAAAATCGCTTCTAGTAATCGTAGCAGCCGTACTTTGTCCAGATTGTTTGCGTTTTGGAGCAAATGTAGGTCTTTGTCTTGAAGCAAATGGTCGAATGGCTGGTGTACTGGTTCGTTTTCGAGATTGAAATGATAATTTATATTTCGTTCTACCATTTTCTTTTTCATCCGGTTCGTTTTCATCATTCTCTTCAGAACTTGTTTCTTCATCTTCTTTTGCAGAGTCCTTAATAGACCCCTCTATCGCAACTGGAGATGGGGAAATGGTTTTGGTTGTGGAATGTATTTTCTCAGGTGCTTGAGTGGGAGTAGGTGTTATACTGTGTTCAACAATACTTGGTTTGACAGACACTTGGGCTCCGACGAGAAAGCTAGAAGTACTTTCTATGATTTGTGCATATTTTCCATCTATGTTGGTACCAAGAACTTTTGATTCATAAAATGTTGTGGTATCATTTTGAACAATGGATCCTTCTATGACTCTAACCAATCCCGTTCTATGTGCTATTGGTAAGTCTGTTGGTAGTGCTGCTTTCTTTACCTCATCAACGGCAAGTGAACTCGTACTTTCGATTACTTGGGCATATAGGTTATCAATGTATGTTCCAATAGCCTGCGTTGTGTAAAATAAGGTACTAACACCTTCAGCATCAACTATCTTTCCCTTGTTGATACTTACTATTCCGGTGGGGTTCAAATGAACCGATTCAATAGGGTATGGTTTTATTTCGTTAGTCGAAATAAAAGAAGTACTCTCGAGAACTTGAGCATATAACCCATCAATATAAGTTCCATAAACATCGGTTGATAATATTGTGGTAGTGCCATCGTTTTCTAATGAACTAATCAATGTAGACAACAGTCCGGTTGGCTTGATAGTACTAGTAATACTGGGAAGTTCAATCTTTAATTTATCACCAGTTTCCTCTATCTTATTCCCTTTACCGGATCCAACTGCTCTACCAATATGATTACTGCTGAGTTCGAAAGAATTGTTCAAAACGTTTGTTACAGTTTCCAGTCGACTATTCAAAACAGTATCATCCCCAATATATGATGTTGTGTAATACGTATATGTTGTGAAATAAGTAGTGAGATCATCGTCTCCTATACTTGAAGGAACTATATTTTCAGATGTTGTAGGGAGTATTTCACTTGATGATTCTGCACTTCTAGATGTCATACTTGTTGGAACTGATCCATTAATTTCTGTTGCTTCTATAGCAGGTGTTTCAATATTGGAAACAGTTTTTTCCCTACTGGTTATTTTTGTAGTACCGTCTTTATATAAAGTGGTCCAATACGTAAATGTAGTGAAATAGGTTATAGGTAAAGTAAGATCTTCCACGCTCAGTGTTTGCGTTGGTGTTAACGTTTGTGTCACTACATTTGTAATTGTTTCTAGTCTACTGACAACATTGCTAGAAGTAGTACCATGATACATGGTGGTGAAGTACGTGAATGTCGTGTAACTGGTTTGAAGGAGCAAAGTAGGCGAAGGTATTATTTCAGAATCATTATTTGATTCCGATACAATCTGGTCATCCGTCAACACATTACGTTTATCAACATTATCTATAACCCTACGAGCTCCTTCTGAAGTACTGCTTCGCACATCTGTCACCATTGTTGCAATGGTTTCATATTCACTCAAATTAGGAATATTGTTTTCTGTTATTTCTTCGTTATTTGAACTGTTTACTTCACGTTCCAACGTTACATATTCTGTTGATTGTTTTGCTGAAGTTGAAATTTTGTCTACTGATTTATAATCTGAAGTTTCATAAATTTCGTTGTCACCTTGATTATCTGAGTCATAAGGCTTTTTTCGATTTATCGTATTATAATTATTTTGAGCCCTAATATTTGATTTTGAGATTTTCTGTCTGATGTAATCATCATCATCATCATCATCATCATATTTTGTTTCTGTTTCTCTAGGTTCTTCCCCCAGAGAGGCAACTTTTGTGGGTTTTATCTCTTCATCAAGTATACTTTGAAACGAGGGAGTAACGTAGTTCGTGTAAACTTCTGTTCTACTGGATATTTCAGTTTCTCCATCAACAAAAATTGTTGTAAAGTACGTATATGTGGTGTAATAAGTTTTAACTCCATTTACAGTTTGCAAAAGCTTATTATCGTCAAGAATAGGCGTTGGTCTAGAGAGAACAGATTCCTGAAAATCTGTGGGAAATTCTTCTGAGTTATACGAAATAGTGGGAGCAACAGTTTCAGCACTAGAAGGGTCCATGTTAGCAACATCTTCGAATGTCACAGTTTTCGATTTATATTTTGAGAGTAAACTCCTATCGTTATCAAATAATCCAGATATGGCATCATCCGTGGCATCTTTTCCTGGATCCAAAGTTGACGTGATAACGTTTGTAGTAACAATTATTCTACTAGCAATTGATGAAGTTGTTTCTTGGAAATACGTCGTAAGATACGTATAAGTTGTGTATAATGTTTTAAATATTACTTCAACTTCATCTCCATCTTCAGTTGTTGCATCTGTTGATTCCCCTTCTGATTCCGTCATATATTGACTTTCCGTTGTTATTTCTTGAGGAGTTGTTTCTGAAAATTCAACTGTAGATATTACTTCCTCCTTCACTTCTGAAATATTAGAAATGGGAGTAGTCTCATCATTTTCTTGAATAGTTGTATTATCATCGATAACTGGTTTTGGTGTTTCAGATTTTGGAAGCATGGAAATTTGATCACACAATCTTGTCTGATAATTAATTTCCGATGATATAACTTCATTAGATTTGATTGAGGTTGTCGTTGTTCCATCACTGGGAATGAAAAATGTTGTCAAATATGTCAACGTTTTATATATAGTGGATGGAACAATTTTACTTCCATCAGAGCAAATAATGTCAGCAAATTTATTATCCTCATTTTTCCTAATATCAGGTGTTATTACTTCAAGTGGTGTGGTACTAATAATATTTTCACTAGTCGTTAGAATTTCATCTTCAGTTGCCGTTTCTTTTTGGAACGTTGAAGGTTGTGTTTCTGTAACTTCTTCCGTAGTTATGTATGTAGTTATTTCTCCATCAGTAGTCACCATTATTTCTTCTTCAACCAGTTTGCTTGACAGCGAATGTGCTGTTGAACTTATTTCGATTGGGAAGTCATCATCGAAAAATATTGTTGTTGCTCCACTTACACTGATATCTTTGAGAGTATCTTTGGGTAGATCAGGAATGTTAGTGGATAGACTGTTGAAAGGCTCTGTTGATTGTCTAGCTAAGGCTTGCAGAGATGCAAGAACATTTGCGATATCTTCATCGGAAGGTGTTGACAACATTATTGGTTGACTCTCCGATGGTTGAATAACATCTGAAGAGAAAGTAATTAGAATTTTACTACTTTCTGTTTCCTGTCCCTGTTCATGAGCTAAAACAGAAGATTTTGCATCCATATCTATTTGTTCATCAAGTATCTCACTCTTAGGTTCTCTTGCTCTATCTGTTTTATCTATCACCATAGTCGGAATAGAAGTTTTCATTTCTAGTTTATGACCTTTGAAAGTTTTTGTTTCTATAGGTGGTTCCAAAGATAAAAATGTTTTGATTTGTGTTACTAAAGGTGGTTCTTGTAGAGTAGTGGTGGGCTGAATTAATATAGGTTCAACAGATATTTTTGTAGTTTCAGCTAGTTTTTGTACTTCCGTCGTTGTATGTGGTGAAAAAATTATGACAGTGTCTCCAACAGTGGTAGTGAAGTCTGCGAAACCACTATAGGTTATTGATGTTAGATCTTTAGGACTTGGTTTGGTCAAACCAGCTCTGAATAATAATTTTGCTCTTCGTTCAGCTGGTGTGGTTATTTTAGCTCGTTCTGTACGTTCCTCAAGTTCTGGGAGATCCCCCAAAAACGATACGGAGGGGGAAAATGCATTCCTGATGGTGAAAGTCGGTAAATTTTCCCAAGGTTTCACCTTGGATGGTGCAAAATTATCGAAAAGAGGTTTATCATTCATTTCTTTGTGATTTATGATATTTTCCTGTGTGATATCACGAATTTGTGGACTTATTTTAAATACCTTCACGTTATTTTGAATTGGAATATCAACACTGTTTTTTAAATCATCATCAAAAGGCACCCTAAAGTTATTTGATGGTGATTCTTTCAATATTTCCTCTTCGATAATTTCCTGTGGACTACTTAGAATTTCTTCGTAACGGTTATTTGTAATCGGTATATGTGGATTTCCCAATTTAGTAGAAAATACCTGAATACTATCCACGTTATTGGGAGATATGTAATCAATGTTTCTTATGAATTGTTGAGGATTGATGAGGTTTTCGTTCAGGTGCCATCTTTTATTGGATAATTCGTGAGCTTTCGTTGGAGAATCATCGTATAGTACTCTGGAGCTTTTTGTAAGTAAATGAGCATATAAACGTCCATTGTCAAGGGTAGTACCAAGTACTTGAGTAGCGTACTCCGTGGTTACTCCCTCTTGTATGAAAGTTCGAGCAGTTGAGGTGATAAGGCCTAGGTCTGGTTTGACACTGAGAAACCTTCCGAAAGAAGACCTTCCACGACTGTCGACCAGTAGTACAGTGGTGAGATCTATAGGAAAGGAGGGAAAAAGTCAGTTTTCACAATAGATGAATCAATTTACATATTCATATACAAATGCACCCTTTGCCAGAATGAGTTCATTGTTAGTAGTACAATGCCTTCTACATTAAAATTGTTGTTTGCCCTCATGAAACATCAAATTTCGTCTCCATCTCGAAATTCTGTCGATGGCACATTTTATGTGCTTCTTAAAAAGTTGTTATCCAAATTTCTAATATTTTAAAATATAAATCTATTTCGTAGTTGTGATTATATCATTTCTCATCTAATCTCTCTCATGGAAGGTTGAGATGAGGTAATCATCAAAATTATAGACAGAATAATGAACATCTATATTTCTGAAGCGTTCTGAAGTTTATTCTCGTAAATGAAATTATTTGCAGTTGTAGTATATATATGAAAAATGGAACACTTCTAAAAAGTGAAACTTTTTAATAAAATGTGTATACCATCCGCAAAATATATCTACAGATACAAACTATGAGGAAAAGTGATGATTGATTCTTTTGAATGTAATTTTATATGAATTCTTTTTTATTCATTGCTCGGTGTAGCCTTTCTTGTAAATGACATCTGATCATATGAAGGTTTGGTTTACGAAATGAGTCAAAAAATACGTTTTATTCTTTGTATAAAGTGACTGTTCTGAAATAGTTCTTAATCGGATCGGGATAAAAAATAAAACGGTTCGAGAACGATACTGTAACTATACTTAGTGAACCAAAACAACATTTATCGACTGCGAGTGATCGAACTGTACCGAACCGAGAACCAAAACATACCCGTTCACAATAAATTAAAATTATAAATGAATGAAAACAAAAAACTGCACAATATGGAAGAATTATTAATAAAATTATAACAATCAGTGGCAGAACTGAATAGTTATAGTTCATGTTAGCATCATTCCCTGATTATGTCAACTGAACAATTACGGACCGTGCTCCAATTATGAAAGACCACTTAATCTATTCACATTAAAATATTTCAAATAACTATGGACTAATTTTTCACATATAGTCAGTGGGCATACTTGAAGACCGGCTATAAATCAAATCATTTAAAGGAATAATTCGTTCAAGCCAGTCTCAACTTCCTGCACTATAGACTAATTTTTTCACTATTAGAGAAAAATAGTGGATAAATAGGACCGGACTGGCATATCGGGCGATCGCCAGTTCGGTTGAACAGTTCATGAGCCAGTCTGTTCGATGAACATCTGTCTCACAATAACACATATCTTTATCGCAGGTTATAACGGGAACATTCATTAAGGATTTCATACAAACTAACTTTCTAGCTGAAACTTGTAGCTCAAACCTACACTTAGAATTGAAAAATCATCTTTTCTTAATTACGGATTCTTTCCGGTAATCAAAGACCATGCGATTTTTTGAAATCCCGACTCCATTGAAATCGCCACTCCTTTTTCTTGTAAACCCAAGTTCAACTTTTCCGCGATATATGGTTATTTATTATTTATTTTTGATTTTTTCAGTTGAGAACTACAATCTAGAAGCTTATGGTGTATGTAAAAATTAAATTGTATTGTTATCATAATATTTAAATCAGAAGCTCAGCGCCAAGTGTATTAAAACGGTAAGTGTGGTTATTTGAAATTATGTTGACTTTGTAAAGTTTTATAATGGTGTAATTGTGCAAAAGAAAATTACATAGATTTGAAATGTTAAATGACAAAAAAGTTAAATATGAAAGCATCTTTCATTTCTTTTTTAGAGATAACAAGAAATATTCATCATATCAGTTATGGACGCGAGAAGTTGGAGAAAACTAAAAATTGGAGTCGAAAAAGAAAGGCAGGAAAAATAAGCCACCCAAGTGGCTCAGTTGAAATAAATACCGTCTGCCTAACTGCAAACAGTTAAGCAGAATAGAATAGCCAAGTGATGATGAGTACAAGTGCATACACAAAATATTTGATGGATATACTACTTTTGATTACATTGAGAAAAATAATAATAATTTGATGAAAAGTTTGTTTCAAGGTGGTTGACAATGTTTCATGGTGCATTTCATTAGTTCGGATTTACATTGTCTGAAATGATATAAAATGATTTAGAATCCCTGGAAGAATCAATAAAAAATATAGAGATTAGCTAAAACAATAACAATTATATCAAGCAAAAAACTGAAATTACAATGAAATAAAATACGAGCAACAATTGGAAAATGACCAATTGACATAAAAGGAAAATTAAGATATTTCAAGACAAGTTACTTAACGATGTTTCGATTGTTAGTATCCACAATCGTCTTCGGGTGATGATTCGACTTATTCCTCCGAGAACTGACTATTTATAGGTCATTCAAGTGCTTTCACCTATCCCCTCTTCTCTCTCACCGCTTCATAGGTTTTAGCGGGAGCTGACCGTTTGGCGCGAGTTAGCCGTTTCTCCTTGATTATAGGTTTCCATGTGTTGTGTATCTCTAAGATAGCTTGGCTTAATGAGTTGTTTGACAACATATATGCGGCTTCTTTGAATTTTCTCCCAAACCAGTGTTCCTCCTTGTGGATGATTTCAGCTTGAGATCACTTGAAGTTATGTTGATGAGTTCAAACATGCTCTGCTATTCCTGATTTGCTAATTTCTCCTCGCTGTGTTTTTCTTGTGCTTGGCAATGCGAACTTTCAATAGCTTCTTAGTTTTACCAATATAGGATTCTCCGCACTTGCAGGGTATCCGTTAAATGCAATTATTGGAATCGCGGTCGGCGTTTGGTGGCCTGGTTTTCGTGAGGCTACTACGGATAGTATTCCCAGATCTGAAGCAGGTTCTGATGTTATACTTGGACCCAATTCTATATCCACAAGGAGGAACACTGGTTTTGAAGAAAATTCAAAGAAGCCGCATATATGTAGTCAACAACGCATTTAGCCAAGCTAGCGTAGATATACGCAACATATGAAAACCTATAATCAAGCGGAAAACGGCCAACTCTTGCCAAATGGCACTCGAATGACCTATAAATAGTCAGCTCTCGACGGAATGAGTCCAGTTATCACCCGATGACGATTGGGGATACTAACAATCGAAACGTTGTAAAGTAACGGGGCTTGAAATATTTTGATTTTAATTTTCATTTCTTGTTAATTGTTCAATTTTCAATTGTTGCTTGTATTTTATTTCATTGTTATTTCAGTTTTTTTCTTGATATAATTGTTAGTTTCTAGCTGATCTTTTAAATTTTAGTTATCCTTTTATTGATTTCAAATTATTTTGTATCATATTAGAAAATGGGAATCCGAACTAATGAAATGCATTTAAATGAAGGTAAAGAACTCATATTATCTCTGTCAATCCTCGGATTCTACTCATAACAATGAGTTTGGTGAAAAACGAATTTGATTTAATTATAACATTTGCTTAGGATTTTGTGAAGAACATTTTCTATTTGCTTCAGGTATGAGTGTGAAAGGAGCCGTTAACATGTCCACACCAGATTGAAAGAACATGAGTTGAGTAGAGGTCATATAAATAGCTCTGTGGCATTTTTGTTACATGAAAACAAAGAAGATGGACATTCTCTATTATTTTCTAGTGCAATGGGGAACTCAGGGCTAAAAGTGACAATACTAAACAAATGATGACAGGGATTACTGGAATGGTAAAAATGATAGGAAAACGAGGGTATGAAATATCGTGCTAGTGAAAATGAACGTTTCAGAGTAAAGTGAAAAAACTCGAATACTTCAATGTGCATTCGGTTAAGATCCCAGTATTTCACGCAATATGTGCGGAAGGTGAAATTTCACATCGTTTTTATCTAAGAGGACAGTTTACCAGTATTTCATAATTAATTAAAAACGAAATTTTAGGAGTAAAAAGAGCCGGGATCGATTCTCGGCAAATTGATATCACCCAAGATATCCGTTATAATCAGATATGTAACAAATGAGGGTATAAATGAAAGACTGAATGATAGTAATTCTAATGTGTAGTCTGACAATACCTGAAGGATTCAGAATTGGATATTGGAAGATGTGTGGAAATTCTATTGTTCGATCTGCTTATGATTTTGTGAAGAAGTACAGTTTCTATTTGCGAAGTTTTTCCAGAAACTTCGAAGGTGTACTCAAGGACGTGAATCAATGTAGTAATCACCAACTTCACAAATCTCCCACTAGGAGTGACGAATAAACCGACGATAAGATGGATAGGCACTCGGTTAACTAATGATTTTCAAAGTAGAAGTATTTTATTCAACAATGTATAAAAGAAAATACAATTGAATGGCGTTTTGTTCAATAAAAACAGTTTGAATGTTTCCACCCAAGTATTTTGTAAATATTTTTGTATATATCCAACTAGGATTTCAACAAAATCACAGAAAAACTTCAGATTCTTTATTCGAGCATTTTTTGAGAGAATTTAGAGTCAATTATTGGATCTGGCGTCAAAGTGACATCGATTATGTAGGCCTTTACCCGAAGACTATGAAGATGGTGTTAGTGGATCCTATTTGAATTGAGAAAAGAATGTAGAAGTTGGTAAAGCTGAAGAGTAGAATTGTACCATCAGCTATGTCAGTAAAAAATGTGTAGCAATTGTATTTTGTGCTGCTATAGGATTCTGATCGAATAAAATATTTGTATTCTGAAGCTTATACCGATTTGGAAAAATCTTATATATCTTTTGAGTCTAGTCATCAAACAAGTTAGCTGTGAACGATCGTTTTCGAAACTGAATTATATTCTAAATAAAGTTCGTCAGTCTGGACCTGAATCTTTTGGAAACATTAATGTGGATGGCCAATGAAAAAAAGCTGGTTTGAAGATGGTTAACAATGTTTTATGGTGTATTTCATCAGTTCTGACTTCCATGTCTAATATGATTCAAAATGATTTGGATTCCCTGAAAGAATCAATAAAATTAAAAAGAATAGTTGAAAATAACATTACATTAAGCAAATAACCTTGAACTAAAATTTCAATAAATTAAATACAAGCAACAATTGAAAACTGGACAATTAACAAGAAATAAAAAATTAAAATAAAAAAATCAAAAATTAAAATATTTCAAGCCATGTTACTTCATTGACCGTTTGGCGGCCAATTCCCATTGGATTTGGATAAATTGTATGTATACTTGATAAAATTTCGAAGATGATCATCAACATTTCATTACATTAGCAATTGGAATTGATTTTCTATCTAAACTTCGAGATGGAGCGAGTCCCAAAGAAAACTGTTATTTTAGTTTGAGATGAAAATGTCAGCTGTGGTATTAAAAGTAAATAAAGTCAAGAATTTTGCATTCCCTAGAAAAGAACAAAATAGAATGTCAGCTGCAGTTAGTTCCCTTCGTAATAAAGAAATCCAGAGATATACTGAATGTGTTTCGTTATTAAGTTTTAGTTTTCACATTAATGTTGAGTTCCTTTACCCAGTACGTTATTAGCTATAATATCAATTTTATCAATAGAGAAAAAATGTAGATGCCTCTTTGGAGACTTCATAAAATTCTCATTCAGTGAATAGTAAATATCTAACGAGTGGTAACTTTATATCTTCATTTTCAAGGTTTTATTCTATCTTGAAAGAATGACAAAAATGAATGAATGTTTTTTTTTTCAAAAGAACTATTGAAATCGAAAATAAATTATGAGTTTTCCACAGTCCATCAATTAGTAAATACGAATTTGTTATTATCACGATATGATTGATAAAATCTATTCTCACGTATGCTTCTGTGAAAACAAAGGTAACTAGTATCTTTCGAACTGAATGGTTATCACATGGATTATCAAGCTCAACATTAATTATTCATGCAATGAGAGTATCAGTTTAACTTGCAGTTATACCTTTTTCATTTTGGCGCCTTCTCCTAGGTGTTTGATTTATATCACCTTCAAAACCTGGAAAAAATAAAAAAGAACATTATTAGTGTTTCATTCCTATTGAAAATAATTACTCACTTATGATGTTCTGTTTGGAACCTTTGGTGTAGTAATGAATATTACTGGAGTTTTTTCCCAACACCAAATCATTATTTTTACACCTCGACACGTGTTTCGATCACCAAGTGATCATCTTCAAAGAGGAAGATTAAAACTGTTAGATTAATCTTCCTTTTTAAAGATTATCACTTGGTGATCGAAACACGTGTCGAGGTATAAAAATAACTATTTATGGGTCATTCGAGTACTTTCACTTATCTCCTCTTTCCGCTTCACCGGTTTAGCGGGAGATGACCGCTTGGCAGGAGTTGGCCATGACTTGATTATGGGTTTCCATATGTTGCGTATCTCTACGCTAGCTTAACTTAATACATTGTTGAGCAACATGTATGAGGCGCCTTTGAATTTCCTCTTAAGCCAGTGTTCCTCTCTGTGTATGATCTCAGCTTAGGACTACTCGTTGTTATGTTGATAGGTCCAAACGTGCTCTTCTATTCCTGATTTACTGGTTTCCCCTTGCTGTGTGTGTTGCTTGTGTTCAGCAATGCGAACTTTCAATGTCCTCTTAGTTTAACCGATATAGGATTTTCCGCACTCACAGGGTATCTGGTAAATGCAATTATTGAAATCGCAGAGTCCCGGTTTTTATGAGGATGCTACGGATCTGAAGAGGCTCCTGATGTTGTATTTCGACGTAATTCTTCTTATCTTTTCCGATAATCCTCTGATGTAGGGAAGTACAAACACTGTTTGTGACGGCTTCATTTCCTTGCGAGGCTCTTGCATTCTCTTAGCCAAAGTCTGCCCCACTATCGCCTTGGAGTAGCCATTTCGTTAAAGATTTTTGATGTTGTCCAGTTACTTCTCGAGACCTTCGTGATTCAGATATTGTCCCGTGTGAGTGGGTTTTCGGTATGCCATCGGTATGGGGTATTCCATTAGTGTCGTTCCACTTCACTAATTCGTTGTGATGGAAGGTCTTACGCTATTGATGTGTTACAGGCGTCTAGTTCAGTATTTCCATGGTTCCATATTATGAAGGTGTAGTCAAAGTATCTCAACCAGAAACAAGGTTCTTGTGGGCTTATTCAATGGCCAGAGTTTCAAACCACTCCATATATATGTTGGCTATAACTGATGAAAGTGGCGATTCCATTAGCAGTCCCTCATCTCATCTTGTGTAAAGAATTCGTCATTTAGTTGGAACTAACAGTTTCATACACGGAATTCTAGTATCTGCATCTGTAGAGTAGGGAGGGTGTCCTCCTATGTCATCGTCCATACTGTCCTTTCCAGGTGGACATGTCACTGAGAGACATCTCCTTTATATCGGCAGGTGTAGGTCAAGACTC
>WOGJ01308177.1:0-19341 GCA_015342185.1 Leptinotarsa juncta
TGAATTGAAGGGGTTATATTTTTTAGGAGTGACTAATTTTTGGGAAAGAAAGTTTTTGGTTTTCTACTATTCCATTGTGATACAGAAAAATGGAAGAAAAAGCTTTTCTGAAACAGCTACTTTCAAATAAACATTGAATTGCACGAAATAAAAATTCTTTCGAAATAAATACTTTAATATGAACACCCAATTATATAGAAAAAATTTTTCAACTCAGTTTGTATTCCAAATATTTGCTATGAAATTAAATCAGATATCACAGATTTCTACACAATATATTTCACCGTAAGACACCTGTCTTAGGGCTCTTCAGTACCAATCTGGATAGCATTAGGAGAAAAAACACTTATTTCATTCATATAGATTTATAAGTTTATAAAAAATTTAAATGTGTAACAAAAATATCAACATTTTTCTAATTCAAGAATGATCACAAATCTCAATTATACTGTAATGAACTATCCTGAATACCAGGGACAATGATGAAAATTTTCGCTGGGCTGCACCAAATTACTAGTCTTGATTTCTGATAGGAGGGCTATGATTTCTTCTGCAGTTTCCGAATTCTTACTTCCTTCTATGTTTGATTGACGGCTTCCATTCATATTCTTAATTTCATTATGAATGCTGGTATGTTCTTCACAAAAATGTTCACTTTGATCAGATAAACTCTTGTGTTGTTCAAGAATCTCCGTTGGAACCGAACCTTGTTCTTCGACCAGTCTCCTTATAAGGGCATTCAGTTTTTCCAATTTAGTTTTCATTTGTTTTCTGTCACTATCCAGTTGTTTCAATTGCTGATCTTTTTCCACAGTTTTCTGTTTGAGCATCATTCTTTGTCGTTGGTATAAAGCAACGTATTCTCCAATAGTTTCAGTCTCACTTTGAAGTTGCAATACTAGATGTTCCAACCTAAGAGAATAACATTTATTTCAATACGTTACCCAGCGCAATAAAATTATTGATAATAGATGAAATCTCGAAATTTTGACATTTAAGAATGTTAACAATTTAAATACAAGATTTATACGTGAGTACTTTTTTTAAACATGGAAAAACTAAGATATTAATATTTTCGTGGTAGGTTATAATTGACCACAAGGAAGATTTACTTGAATGGATATAATTTTTCTAAATTTATTGATATTGTTGATATAAATTGTAAATAGCAGTGTTCATAACCGTAACCATTGCAGAACACCATACTTTACATGTTCACACTAAGGCCTTTGGACACAAATGATTTAGAAAAAAATTCTTCCCTCAATTATAATTTAATTTTTCTAATAATATTATCATAAGAGATGATGAGTTTTCTGACGCTCATGTATTCAAAACGCATTCGTCCGTGATTCAAATATATTCATTCTGGCGTTGAAACGATGACATCACATCAACTATGATTTGAAACGTATTCCTCATGATTCAAAACTTGCGTGAGGTTGGTTTTGAAACGAAATTTGACGTTACGTTATGTCCGTTTCTGCTTTATTTTAAAAGTTATAGTTCATAAACTTTTTATCAAATACATTGTAAGGATTTACAAAATAAAGCTGCAGAATTATTACTTGCACATATCCGACTATAATTCAGGTTAGAAAAAACTACATCACTCACTACAATGAGGACAGCTTGGGCTAGAGAATAATTTCTAGGAAAACCAAATTTTGTGATATTTTTAGTGACATTATTGTATACAAAATATCTTCTTACGGAAAGAACTAATAAAAAACCTACTACCATGTGGCATATTTGTTCAATACATTACCTCTGTTTCTCGTCTGTAAGATCAGCAATTTTCTGCATGGTATGTTTAACTTTCTCCTCCAAATGCCTCATGGCTGCTTCTTTATCCAAAGTATCGGTGTTCTCATTAAAGTGTTTACCAAACATTGAATGATCTTCTAGCTTCAACTCTAGTTCATGATTTTTCAACACTAGTTCTTCAAGCTGTTTCCTCAAATCACCCTCATCTGTTTCATCCATATTATCTATTACTTTATCAGATTTCCTTTCATTTCTCAAAATGTTTATCTCATTAGTAAGCCTGATAACTGTAGACTTTGTTTCACGTAGTTCTTGCTGCAGAGTCTGGGTCAAATTATCTTGAACCTCATAGTGTCTTAGTCGATCTGAGAGCTGTTCCTGTGTCAATATTTGTCTGTTCAATTCTGTGGTATTTTCCCTCAAATGAGACAATTCACGATCTTTAATTTCGATGGCATCAGTAAGTCTTTGAAGTTGAAGTTCTGTTTTCTGAAGTTTTTCCAATAGTTCTTTGTTACTGGATAGTTCCAAGTTGAGCTTTTCTGTGAGTTCAACTTTATCATTATCCTGAAAGAGAGAAAATGATAATTGAATAAGATGTGAAAACATCAAATGACAAAGCCACTTATTACTATCCATCAATCAAATACGTTTTAAGGTCAGAAGAAACAGATATCAACAAAGTCATAGTAGGTATAGATAAAACAAGTTGAAATGTTAAAAATAAAATGTTACTGATTCAGACATAAGTAGGTAAGGCCACAAGATGAAAACATACCAAAATCAATCATAATAAAGGAGGCAAGTGTATTTTGAAGGAAACAAAAAGGTCCACTGCTAAAAAATTCCTTCATATTATAGAACGGATGGGTGAATAGCAGTTCTTTAACATGATTCAATTTCTCTTAAGTTTGGTGGTAAGTAATTATACATTTTTTGTCCATTATAAAAAGGAGAGATTCCTTAACAAGATCGAGGGCATTGTATTTTTTAATGTTTTATTGTCGGAAAATTAGTAGCTTACTGAGAAAGTCTTGAAGAAAAATAAAATGCATGTCATAAAATATAAAAAATAAAAACATAGCAATTTCATAAATAAAATATTAAGAAGACAGACGAGTTCAGGTGAATATTGAAAAATCAAATGAAATTTACAGGTTATCACTGTAGAATTCATGGATCGAAAAAATAAACTTTTTTGATTAAAACATCTTTAACTGTACTTCGAAACTTTTTGATATCTGTTCTATTTTTTAAAATGGTAGGAAGGTGATTATATACTTTAATACTTTATTTGTTACAATTCTTGTATATTAAGCAAGCGGTTTCTAAAATAAAGATTGAAGTAACTGCGAGGATTCTAGTATTCTCGTATTGCAGGTTCCTGCAAGAATCACGCATTTTCACTTTACAGAGAGCCTTTATAGCTCTTTTTTGTACAACTTGTAGCACACTCCCCAGAAGGAAGTGCCATAGACTAGATGAAATGCACTGAAGAGTTATTCTTTGACTATTTTCAGGGAAAAATTAAGCAACATTTTAATAGATAAATTGTGTTTGACATTCTATTTTATATAGATAATCTAGGTCCTACTTTCATACAATTGTAACGTAGCTCAAAAACGTCTATCAACAGAAACTATTTCTTAGCATAATAAACTTATTTCTCTCTCTTTCCCCCAATAAATTATTTTCAGATAATAACCTGTTCATATGATTTTGTAACAAATTTTTCACATAATAAAATTTGTTGTGAAAATTTTAATACATTTGAAAGTGACGTACTGAACTATAATGAATAAAATTAAATCTATCCTGAATTTAAAAAAAATTCTGTTACCATATACTAATCACTTTGGTTACGGTTACTTTCAAACATCAAAATTTCAATTTACCTTTAAAAATTCAAGAAATACACCTTTAGTATATAAACCCAGATCCCTTCATACTAGCTAAAACCACTTTTCTCATATTTACACTTATCATTGATAAACAAAATTGTTATAATGGCTGTCATAAATAAGATGGGAGCGATATAGTTTACATTTACATTCTATAAATATATAAACAGAAATTCAGGATATTTACAGACTAGTTCAAGTTTGAAAAGCTTGCTTGCCAGCAACATCAACCAAGAGTGTAGTAACTCTATTTATCTTCACAATATTTCATCTTAATTTTCACATATGATCATTAGTTTTTTTTTTCTAAACTATTCAAGAATAACTAGTGTTGAAGAAGACATTATGTCGATGATAACGTATCACAAAGAAGATAGTGGTTAATTTTCAGCAAGCATATATCATTTTGCAAATTTTTTGAATATGGCAAGTAATATTTGAACAATCTGTCCTAATTTTGATTTTGGAGAAGACATTTTTTTTGAAGGTAGTTGACAATGTTTCGTGGTTTATTTCATCAGTTCAGAGTTCCTTTGACTAATATAATAAAAATTGAATTGAAATCCCTGAAAAAAATTAAAAAGATTAACCGAAAATAACAATTTTATTAAATAAAAAACTGAAATTACAAAAAAATAACATACAAGCAACAACCAAAAAAATAAGAATTATTAATAAAAGCTGAACAGTTATCACCCTAAGAAGATTGTGGATGCTAACAGTCGAAACGTCACGACGCAACTTGGTTGGGAATCTTTTAATTTTTATTTTTCATTTTTTGTTAATATTTTTGAATTTTCAGCTATTATTAATATTTCTACTTTTTTTGGTCACTGCTTGTATGTTATCTTTTTGTAATTTGGTTTTTTGTTTAATAAAATTATTATTTTCGGTTAATTTTTTCAGGGATTTCAAATCAATTTATATTATAAACTGAACTGATAAAATAATTTTTTTTCTCGCTATTGTAATATACTGAACACAAGGCAGATACAAAGGAGACAACAGATCTCAGTTATTGAAGCGAGCTAATTGAGAATTCAGATATGTAATAAATGAACACACCTTCCATACTAACTTAACATAAAAAAAATTGATGAGAAATTTAGGAGTAACTAGATTTTGACTCTCAATCTGTTGGATCAATTCCATACGATAAGATAGAAAAACATACCAATTTCATGAATACTTCTTGCATGCTCTCCATTTGCTCCTTCAGTTCCTTGTTCTGTTGAACTGCTCTTGCAGCTGCCACTTTATCACTTTCCATTGTGGCCAATAACTTTACACTGTCAGGTTGGTTCCCTCTCAGTTGTTCAACCATGCTTTCTAGTTGGCTAAGGGAGTCGTTTTTAGCTGTCAATTCTTTCAACAGCATATCCTTCTCGTTCACAGCTTTCGTAAAGTTTTCCTCTGCAGAGGTTTTTTCAATCTGAAAAATTTCATTAGAGTTTTGTTAGAAAATTGACAAGAATGGAAAAATTACAATCGCACAGATATCAAAATATTTTGTTATATACAACATTTATACTATAACTAAAAAATATTGGCATGTTCCATTCTAGTACTATGAATAGAAAAACATGTTCTGTATATACACATTTTGAAAAAAAATATATAGAAATGCAGTAGGGGAACAACTTACTATGATTGCAGAGTTCTAATGAAAGAAAAAACATTGCAAATGAAGATATTTCATACTTCTAAATTCAAAATTACCATTACATTTTGATACTTTAATTCGACCAGAAACCCCTTCCTCCATTTAGGAAAATTAATCTAGGCCTAGAATAGTGGTTTTCCTACTAAACATATTTTATGTTTTGGGTATTAAAAACCCCAAAGAAAATTATTTAGACGAGTGCAAACCTGAATGCAGCATGAGATTTCTGTCAAAAAGTAACAAGATTAGTACATAACAATATTTTCAATGTATAGAACAGAAATCTATTTATCACAAACAATTCCAGAGAACATATTTACTTACATAGGAAATATCACACTATACAATAGAAGTAATCACAAAATATAGCAATGTATGTATTATTGTAGGTTTTCACATATGGTTAAATATGTGAAGTTGCTTTTCCAGACATTCATTTGTTGTCTATTTTTCAAACGATGACGTTTTGCCATCATCTCAGATAGAATTATAAAGATTTGCTATCGCTTGCTTTTCTTGAAACTTATGAGATATCTTCTCACTCCTGAGATGTTTTTATATGTTGCCACTTGTGTATATTATGTGATGGTGAAACGTTGACATTTTGAAAATTCACAATGGATGAAAACTCAGAAAAACAACTTCATAAAGTAGGTATATATGAATTAAATATAAATAGAAATTCCATTTCTCATTAATGAAGAAACTCATCATCTAAGTAAAAAGTATTTGCTGAAAACAAAAGCTGTTTTTCACTCTAAGGTTCTAGATCTCCAACTATATCATTCAAAATGTCTTACAACCTGCGACTCCTGCCCTAAAGGCAGTCAGGAATAAGGCAAAAGTAATTCATTTACTCTGGGTGTTGTATATTGTACCTCACATAGTTTTATCTTCTTTGTGTCCATGTTGTACATATATGGAAAGGAAGTGCTGAATCAATGAAGATTTACACTATAATGAGCTCCTCCACAAAGCCTAACCACTTGACAGAATGGACTGTTGCAGTCCAAAGTATGTCAATCAGTTACATATGTAGACATTCCTCGTTATCACGAGTTATTCAGTTTCGTGAACAAATTTTTTCGAAGATAAATTAAGGCCCCACTTGCTCTATAAATTGATGATATCAATCTCTAGTAGGGGAGAGTCATAGAGACCATCTTTTTTATGTTATCCCATTATTGATCCTTGATTGCCATTTTGTTTGAGTGTTTTTTCAGTTTGTTCGTTGAAGGTTTCCACTGAATTGTCAATGACTATAAGAGAATTATTCTCCAAATATATGAAAACTCCTTTTAACACTCTTCAATATGTTTTCCAAGATTGATATGTGGTCGACTAAATCGTCCTAGAGAAGTCACAGAATAAAGCAATGGAGGATTGAATATTATTAATGTTTAATGTTATTGCAATTGAAGTAGACGCTGTTTGAAGTCAAGTTGACAATCAACCATGAGTTTAATCGATGCATTTCTGTAATTGCTACTTTACAGGTCATTGATACTGATTCTTTTATACTTTCACATTTAAAATAATGCTAGGGATGAATTGAAATCATTTTCGAAAAATTGCTCTAAAGTTTTACATACCACTAACGAAATTACAAATTGAAGTGTATTTAAAAATCATAATCATTGATCTTAACAATACTCAGATATGATCCAAGAAATATTTTTTCAAAATTGACGATATGTGAACATTTTTTCAAGCAAATAAATTTGAATCTGTTCAAAGCTTTTATTAACCAATTGAACACTTTATTTTTTGATCATTGAAAGTATCTTGATGCATTAATCAAAATTGCTATAATAAAGAAATCTAAGCCAATGTGATAAGTTTCGAGTTAATCATTTTTCAGGATGTATATAATGTTTAGTTGATTTCAAGTTATTTTCCTCAAATATCTATTTCTTACTTGAAATATTGAATATTTTTCATCGATTTTTGAGAAGTAACTGAAATTCAACTTGCCTAGAATAAATGTAAATTGAAAAAATCTTTCTTGTAGTATTGATAGTACAAATGAATTATCACAATTGTATGAGATAAAAATTCAACCCTGTAAACCTAAATAAACATCCATTTAAAAAACTAACTGAAAACAATTATGTTTGGTTCACTTGGCCCTTTTGAAGTCTGACAAAACAGTTCTCTTCATTCTGAAGAATTCTTTGTTTACATCTTGAACTCCAATCTTCATATCCATCTTAGGCCAATAATTTTGAAAATTCCACGAGACCTAGCAAAGAATAAAATCATGTAGATCATTGTAGGCAATGAATAACTTTTGACATTAGAAACTACTCAACAAGTATATTGCTTTTTATCTCTTTACAGCAGAATCTCTTAATGAAGGCAAATATCTTTCTGAGAAACGTCGATCCTTGCTCAATTATCTTTGGTTCACCCATGCAGGCTTACCTCTCAATCTCTCAGTATTTTATATCAACTATAGCTACAAGATAATCTTGTAGTGTTCTTTTTCGAAGACTAGACAAATCACAAAAATATGATTTGTTAGTTTTAACAGTGTAGGCTATGGCTGCTTTGAATACATGGTTCTTTTCTTCAAGTGGTCTATGGTTGATTTCATAGATATTTACATTCGTTACTGCAGGTCCCATTGGATCTTCGATATAGTTGAAGACCAGAAAATGTGCCAGAACGAGGTTAACGAACTCCTCTCGAATGGATGAATGATACGAGTCAACCAGCTTATGATTCTTGATTTCCAGAACTGTAAATGGAAATGATCAACAAGAAAAATATATTCCATTAATACAACATTGTATACTGTTTATCCACCAACCCTCTACTAAACCGTCATAATGACAGCACACCAAAAACTAGCAGTACCACAAACATTGAAATTTGTTCAATTTTTATAGTAGCTCATTTCTGACATGAGTTCTTGATACGGCAACTCCTCACGAAGCTCTGTTGACACAATCTGCTAGAGTATAATCCCATGAGAGGTAGCTCGAATTCCACAGTCGTTTTCTTCTTCTTCTCCTCAAACACAAAAAATCTTACACTGAGTGTTCGATTTTTTCATGTTGATAAGGCTGGCAACATTTCAATCACCTTCAGGAACTTTTCGCCAATGAGCACAATAAATAGATCAAGTCACTACTTGAAAATAATAAGATAATGGGAAGCAAAGAGTTCTTACGAATTTTTGGATAAAATATCAAAAAACACTGAACAGTACTACCTTAGATGTCAAGATATATTTCAATGCTATATCTGTTCTTTCACATTTATTAAAACACAATTGCAAAATTAGTTTTGCAAATACAGTGTAAACAAACTTTCAGTATTTTGAATAGCATATACTACATCGATGTAAAACATTCTTAAAAAGGACATATCAAGGTAAATAAATATTGAAGAAACTCTGTTTGTTCAGTAAATTTTACGTATTATCCGGCATCATCCATTCACAAAAAAGAAACACCTTTTCTAATTAAAAGATCATTGGAATGTGTTCAAAGAGATATTGAGAAGTTTTCACATCAGTTATTTAACTTCAATCCAGTAACTTCCTTTCTGTGACACGTTTCACTACAAAAATTTGAAATTGTGCAGTACACAATTTCAGACTGTACCCATATTCTAGTTGCATAGACCATTGATATGTACACTGTTCAATATTTATGATAAGTCTTATCTCAAATTCAAAAACTCTAAGCTTCCCTCACTCATCAAATGTGAACATTGAACATAAAGGGTACCAATACCGGATCCAATATTGAAAATGAAAAATTATCTTCAAATAGGACAGGGGTTCTGAACTAGAACCATAACATATTACTTTAATGAATATACTACAAAAAATTCTTGTATCACAAAAAATGACACAGGAATACTTCAAATACCACAAAATAAAAATTCCAAAAGGGTTATTGGAACTTATGAGTCACAAAGTTATGAACATGGCTCTATTTAAACCGATAGTAGCCATTCAAAATTTGCATTAACAATATCCTAACAAATGGTGAAAAGTTTTTGCTTTTAATGTAAGTGCAGCAACATTTAATAAAATAAATTACCACATAGTGTGTGGAAAACACAACCTAGTGATATTTTTATCCATGTACCTTTGAATATCACATTATATTTATAATTTCACTTACCCAAACACAATCAGATCTTCATATAAATATTCCATAAGTTACAACTGAAGTGAGATCTCACAATTGAAATTCGTTTCATTTTATCCAAGGGCGCCCAAGATGTGCCTATGTATACCCTGAAAGAAAAATAGCTTTTCAATTTCTTTTTAAATTGAAACAGACTGCAAAACTTACGTCGACCACCAGATGTCAGTTTTGAAAAAATCAAATAGGTTCCCATTTCTGTCTGGAGCAAAGTAGATGTAGTTGTGTAGGACATATCTATTACACACTAGTTTATTTACCAATTTCAATTATACAGTATAGTATAGTTACTACTTATTTATCTAACATACAATATTTTTTCAACACTTTCATAGAATAAAATTAAGGTAAGTTCACAGAATTTTCCTTAAAAAACATAATTATTGTAATCTTTCTTCATACTTTGAACAAAAGAACAAAAAAAAGTGGTATATAAATGGTAAATTACAATTTGAAAATAAAAGATATTCAAAGATTTGAAATGTTGAAAATCTATGTAAATGTTGGGTAAAATTTTGTATCACACTTGGGATTTCACAAATTTCAATATTAATTTTTTTTCTAGTGTTATGCATACATGTGTAAAATTAATAATTTGTTAGGCACTAAAAAATTTGAATATACATAGAGAAATTAAACATACATACATACAGATACATATTGAAGTTCTTAAGTCGATAAAATATTCATCACAATATTCTAAATTAAGGGTATCCTAAAGAGTCAATTCATTGGCCAAACCTGTTTAATCTCTGAAATAGTAATTTATAGGAATTTCATTTTCAATGAGGTGAACAAAATTCATTGCAAAACTTTGATATTGTTCTAACAATGTTTTCAAAACATCAAATATCAAGTTACTTTCATTGAAAACTGATCCTTCTAATCATGGTTTAAATGTTTTTATATTTTCCCTTTTCTTATTCTTATGACAATTCAGAAAAAGCAAAATGTATATTTCACTTGTGAAATTTGCTAAATCATCAGCTTTCACTAAGAATAAGGAAAAACAGACTGTCAAACCCATTTTGGATGAGAAATTAGAGGTGCCACAGTAAAATACTGTTGGTGATGCTTACTCAAAATTAATATACTTATTTGAATAGTGAAGCAACTAATGAAAAATTGATGTATGTACTGTAATACCAAAATATTTAGTGATCTAATGAAGTTTTCAGAAATTCAAACCCCTTGGTCTTCCCCTTCAATCTTCGCTCCGTCCTCTACTTTCATATTTTCATCCTCCCCGTCTGCTTCTGTATTCTGTTCCTCCCCTTCTGTTCCTGTACCCTGTTCCTCCCCTTCTGCATTCTCCATATTACCATCCTGTTCTTTACTCTCACTTGTATCTTTTGCTTCTTCCTTTTTTACCCGAGGTCTAAACTTTCCTAAATGTTTTACTTTGATTCTAGTAAAATTCAAAAACGGTCGGAAATCTATGTTCTTGAGAGCTTCCAAAACGCTGTCTTCTACAGAGACATTAATTACTTGACCATTTTCTTCAATTTTCTGATCGATAAAATGCCACTCCTTTGTCCTCAGACCTTTATTCTGTCGTTCAAGACGTTCTAGAACTTGATCTGGATTCTCAGGTGTACCTGGAATCCATATTGAAAGCATGTTGAGTACAGGAACATCCTTCGGCTCAAGAACACTCAATTCAGGTCCATCCCAAGAATCCAGTTTCTTTACAGCATCCTTCAACCACTCTACACTTTCTTGATTATTACAATCCAACACAAGAGTTCCTCTCAACTTGAAGCATTTCAGGAATTGTGGCATGAAACACTCCTCAGGTATTATGTCAATAAGCTTTAAAATATGTGATTGTAGACTATCCAACTGTTCAGGAGTTAAAATGGTCAATGGATATTGGTTTGGAATGATGACCATTTGGGATATCTTTCCTGGTTCAATCACCTTGAGCTGTGCCCCTTCCCATGGAGTCAAACCTGGGGCAGTGTTTTTCAACCAATCCACACTTTCTTGATTGAAACAATCGATAGTAAGAGTTCCCTTTCTTTTGAAACAATCCAAAAATTGAGGGCGGAATGCACCATCCTCAATTTTATCTATCGAGTTGAGAAGTTCAGTTTGCAAACTATCCAACTGTTCTTCAGTCATAATAGTAACTGGATACTGTAAAGGTACCACCAACATATTTATTCCTGAAGGAGCTTTCTGTGATTGAGGCTTATCACTTTGAGGTTTGTTGGTTTCTCTTTTGGTGAAACTTTGGGCCCTTGGTCTTATCATTCTTCTCTGTGAATTTCCACGACCCCTGAAATTTTTGTTATTTGACAAATTACGTCCTCTAGTTGGTGATTCAAAGCTATCGCTCCTACGAGCTATTTTTGGCGAACGAATGGGAGACCTGTTTCGGGGTCTCTTTCGTTGGTATCTTCTGTTAATAGAATTATCGCTTCGGTGGTATGCTGGAGCTCCTAATCTTTGTGAATTGTTTTGGTTGTTTTCCGTCCTCTGGTATGCCCCACGGGCTCCCTGATTAGGTCTATTTGATTTATATTGGTTATTTGGTTTCATAATTGTTCCCACGAGTAGCTAGGGAATTACTTGGTCCATCCCCACAGAGCCCCGCATGTAGGGAGAAGGGCTTGATTACAATGGGATAACGCCCAACTATCCCAAAGGTATCGTTACAAGCACTATAACCCTAGCGCCATTCACACCGTAGGCACGATAACTTACACCTTAGTGTTGGGGATTTATTTTCGAGGTTTACTCCTCTAACAAAAACCAGCATGCCCTTTCAATTTATTTTGTAGAAAAAATCAGAAATAATATCATCCTTGGAAGTAATTTTTAGTTATAAAAATTAACGAAATATTATCAAACTGCAAGGAATAAAAACAAAATATATGCAGTAATTTAAAAAAATGAATTTGTATTGAGCCTGATACAAAAAGCAGTCTTGCAACTGTACTTCTCATGAATTTGAATTAATAAAATTTAGTTTTCAGAAACTTCCTCGCTGTCATCTTTTTTGATTTTTGGTTCCGTTTCGGTATTCTCTGCCATTGTCTCCTCCGTATCAGGTTTGACTTCTTCTGTGGCTTTAGCTTTTTGTTCTTCCTCAGATTTTTTCTCTTCAGGTTTTGGAGAGCTCTTTCCTATTCTCATCACTCCCAACTTTCTTATTTCAATTCTGGAGAAATTGAGGAACGGTTTAAAATCAATTTTTTTGAGAGCCTCTATTACATCTTCTTCTACAGACATTAATATCATTTGCAAATTTTTTTCAGTTTTTTGATTGAGAAGGTGCCAGGACTTTGTCAGCAGTCCCTCATTTTGACGCTCCAAACGTTCAAGTAATTTTTCTGGTTCCTCTGTACCATCTGGAACCCTGATTTGAATAGTGTAGTAAAGAGGTAAGTCTTTTGGTTCAATGACTTTCAGGTGAGCTTCCTCCCATGGTGTTAAAGTTTCTGTTATAGTTTTCAACCAATCAACACTATCTTGATTGTTACAAGAAACTACAAGCATTCCTCGTCTTTTGGTGCAACTTAAAAATTGTGGATGGAAGGCCTCATCCGCAAGGTTGTCAATTTCTTGCAAAATTAATGACTGTACATTTTCTAGCTGTTCATCAGACATTACTTTAGGTGGAAATTCGCCAGGTACAATCACCATTTCAATACCTTTTGGCTCCTCTTCTTCTCTTTTACGTTTGGCACTGCCAGCTTTATCTGCGCTCGATTGCGAGCCATTTTGTTTCCGTTTTTGTGGCCCTTTTTTATTTTGATTGGTTCTGTTTTGTGACTTATGCATATTCATTGGTCTTCGTACATATTCGTTTCTTTGTCTTGGTTGCATTGAACGATTGTAGGGTTGACGATAACCGCCTCCCTGATAATCCAGCCAAGGACTGGCTGAATTGTTATATCCCGGGAGTGCCCACGGGGAAGGTTGATAAGATTGTTGGTTTTGTTGATTAAATCGATAATTAGGCTTCATAATTGTTCCCACGAGTAGCTAGGGAAGTAACATGTCCATCCCTGCAGAGCCCCGCATGCAGAGACAAGGGCAAAAATACAGTAAGACATCGCCCAATACCTTACCGGTATCGTTATATGCACTATAACCCTAGCGCCATACATGCTTTCAACACGATAACTCACGTCTTAGCATTGGGGATTTTTTATCGAGGTTTACTCCTCTACTGAGTAATTGTGTGTGTCATGGGGTAGCTATGATGATGAAGTGATGTTCCAAATAGATGTATGTACACCTGGCATACCACTACTCAAATACATATTTAGAAATGTCAGTAGAAAGGTAACAATGAACAATTTAAGAAATGTTGAAACTCTGAATCAACAGCATATGACAGACAATTCATCTTTTCAACAGTTTTTTGCAAAATATAAATTGAAAAATGAAAATGTAAAAAAATAACATATCACAACATTTTATTAAACAATCCATTCAAAATGACAGATGATTCAGGCATGCTTAGCAGTAAAAAGGAGAAGCATTCATGTAAAGTCGACTTGTTACAAACAACCAGTGTTTTGAATTAGCGAAAATCTTATTAAAGAATTTGATGCCAGAAACAACAAGAAGTAGAAATAAATGGAGCACTGTACATTGTTTGACATGACATTATTTCACTCAAAAATGATATTGGGAAACTTGGCATTCCAACAAAACAAGAAGGCAATATGAAACTGATAAAGAAATACTCAACACTCCCCCTCATAAAAGTTTTGAGTGTAGAATTAAAACTCAACGCAATTTTTGCTTACTCTGAAATTGCTTGGTAACTTTATATACTTTGAATCTTTCAAACTTTTGTTCTCTCATATTTTAGTAAGGTTCTCTTAGCAAAAGGGAACTTATAAAGCAATAATGTGCAATGCTGAAAACTATTGGTAGGATTGTTTTCTTCGAAAGATGCAGCCGGATTCATATTTTCAAAAATTTAAAATCTGTCGCATTACTTTTCGTACTTCTATTTTCCAATGCCATTCTTTAAGAAACAGCATATTATTTTCTATTTGTATTCTCACCATTGCAAAATTGACGAAATCATCATGGAATTCACAACGTTGCTGGAAATTGAATTGATGGTGATAAGGATTACTGGTCGTTTAAAAATGAACTTCGGAACAAATATCAATACATCACTAAAAACAATACATCTGTTGTAAAAAGATGCATTATTAAAAGTTTGTCAGATTGCTTTCGGTGCATTGACAAGGCCAATATGCTGAAATTCTAGTAAGGTATAGATGTGAAGAGTTCAAAGTGATGGCATTAGCTATTTTGGCATTTCTGGGACTTGTCTATTGGTAAAGTTTTCAGTGAAAAAAAAAAACTGAAAATAAAATGAAACTTAGGGAATTTTGTCTTGAAATTTCATCAGGTTTGGTTTTAGGGTCACTTCAATGAAGACTCTCCGATTCACCTGCCTAGAGTAGATTTAAAGTTTATGTGTCAGAAAACGGTACATCAAGACATTGTACGAGGAACCACATCGCACCAGATGGAGCTATAGTGTATTCAAAGTGTGTGTGAAAGTCAGCTACTGAAAATTGTTTTGGTGAATTTCATACAGTTTGAAATGTCATAATTACTGAGGATACATTATTGAATTTTTTTTCAAACGAATTGTTTTTGATTTTTTGTTTTTCAACTCAAAGACAAAGTGATTTCACTACAAAACCATACGTTATTTTTCGAAAAACATTTTTTTCAATAAATTTTTGTATTTTTATGTCCAAAGGTCTCTAACAAACACTAAGCCAGGGACGGATTTTATAAAAACTTGATTTACCTAATTCGTACTTCAAAGATAATTGAAATTTCCCAAGACTCCAAATGATAAATTAATTATTAATATTTTCCAATATACAACTTAATAACCCATCTGTTTGGAGTTCAAACATAATCTACATTATCATCTTCCAATATCCCATCTTCACTATATGGAAAATAGGACTCGATTTTGTAAATCCTATAAAATCGAAAGAGTAGTATATGCTTAGAGGACAATGAGAACACTTCATCAGTTACCTCATCGCCTTTGATAATGTCTTCCACAAAACGTCATGCTTAAAAACCTGAAGACCTCGCCCAACAAACGCGGATAATAGATTTAACATATCTCCATCTGTGAAAGTATACATTCTTTGATGAAAAGGGTCTTGTTTCCCAGGTTATGCACTTTTCACGTGAAAATTCTCACCTGAAGCTGGATACACAATTCCCTTGTAGAATCCAGCTCGTTTTTCAGGTTCGATTCCCCATTTGGTCGATTCACTGTAAATGCAAACTGTTCATTTTGCAGGCTTTGAAGCTGTCTCTCAAGTTCTCCAATATGTTTAATTCGATTCTGTTCTTGAACTGAAAGGTCTTCATTTTCTTGCTGCAGTCGTTGAACCTATATAGAACAAAATTAGTAACAACATAACTCATACTATAATTAAATAATTATTTTACCTGATTGGAAAGACCAGCGAGTTGAGTGTTCAATTCGTGAGTGTATTGCTGATATTGAGAAGTAGACTCCTCCCTTTCCTTTGTCATGGTTTTCATCTTGAGAACCAAGTTGGCCAATTGCTTTTCCACTTCAAATTTCTCTTGCGTCAATTTTTGTACTTGACTTTCCACCTGAATGAAGAACAAACAAGTTTCAAACATAAAATGATTCCAATGAAATTACTATATTAGTAGTTATACATACTATTGTGAAACATTTAAATTAAAGATAAACCTGATGAAAATTATACCCAACACAAAAGTACTTGTCAAAGTGAAGTCAGAATAAAAAATGTATAGAAACACCCTGATGTGATCAGTTGGACCCCTTCTCTATGTAAAATATTTTGTCAAAACACTCTACCCATGGCATTCTCAATAAGATGATAAAGAGATCCAGTAAATTCCTAACATTCCATTCTCAGAGGCGTGGAGCACACATCAAATAATATCTTTGAGTGACTGCTCGACAACAATGTCAAGTTGACCTTTCAATATTTACATTCATAAATGTAATAAAGAAATAAAGTGAAATTGAGTGAAAAAAATGTTCAATAGTTCATAAATTGGAGGTATGAATGATTATTTGCTGTGACATATGAACCACTTTGGTAGGGGTGGGTAATTACAAAAAAACTTTCAGCTCATATTTGCTATCATCATTTTATCTTTCAATTCATTAATGTTCTTTTTCAAAATTTTTGGAAAATAAATATTCTTGTTCTCAAAACTGGCAATTTATTTGTTCACTTTCTTCACTTACTTTGTGTTGGTTTCTTCTTTAATGAGCATTTTTTCATGAGCATAAATTTCAAACTATCCATCACCCGACAATAGTTTGCCCAAAAATTATGCATAAATAACTCAACAAAAACAATGAAATTCAGAACACAAAATGAACCATGGCTGGTCGGTCATAAGTACTGTCCTTTACTACACACAAAGTTTGTATGATGTAAAACCCTTGCTTGCTTTCTACTACTTGTTTACATTTTATTTTTCCAAATCTTTTTATCTATAAAACATACATCCTGCCGACATCCAACCAACCAACCATGTCTTCTATGTACTGTGAATGCATTGAAATAAAATTAAAGAGAGTACAAATATAATAGGACAACATATAGGACAATCTGAGGTATGAATTATTGGGTGATGTCAAAACAAAAAATAAATTGCTTGCCTCTCCGAAGTTGAAACCCATCCATTGATGAAAGTAGTACACGGTAAATGCTGAATCCAGTTACCGCTTAACATATTCAAATACAAAGCAGTGTTAATCACTGGAAGGAGTGGATCAGAGTTGCAAAATATTATTCTTGCACCATCTGTCAACATGTTTACAAAGTTGGGTTGAACTCTTTAATCATGTTGAGTTTTTTTGACAAAATGAAAGCGAACCGGTGAAAACACCATGGTTTCGAGGCATCTTGTCAGTACCATTAGAAAATGCAAGTCAATCAGAAATAACTTCTGTACAAAATTCATCAGATCCACCATAGTCACAAAAAAATGAAAGTTTTTGAAGCACTCCACCAAACTAGTTTTTTTCACTTCTGAATGTCCTTGTCAAAGTTCTAAATGATTCCATCCTTCCATCAGGTAGGTATTATTCAAGTTAAAAAAAGTAAAACAGCAAATAATTGCATTAAAAAATTATTAAAAATATATTTTATCTGAGAAATGTTTTGGAGAGGAATTTTCACTATCATCACATAGAGTTAGCCTTTTCTCATAAAAGTGGCAACATGGTTATTTAATTATTGTGTTCAGTCCAACATTCCATTTATATATGATTTTAGAGATTTCACATATCTCTATGTGTGTGTGTTTAATTCAGACAAAGTTGTAAAATTAAATATTAATCATTTCACTTCATTTACCTACCTGATGCTGCTGTTCTCCACTTGTAATCTGCTGGATCGTAATCTCTGCCAAAGAAAGTTTTCTCGAAAGCTCCTGGTTCAGTTTCTGAAGCTGTAAATTGTCTTCGGAACTATTCTTAAGCTTTTCTCTCACTTCTAAGAGATCTTGTGCAACTTCCTCCATTTGTTCTTGAAGACTACTGTTGAAGTTTTTCAATTGATTGATAACACCACTTTGCTCTTGTCCGATGTTTTCTTTTTTTGTTTTCTCCGCCCTCAAAACATTTAATTCTTGTTCAAGCTCAAAGGCTCTCGATCGAGACGCTTTCAAACGAGCTTGCAGTTCTTCACATTCAGAGTTTTTCTGTTTAGAAATCAATTCTAACTGACTCAAGCTAGCTGAGAGTTCAGTTTTTTCTGCTACAAGAAGACCCACTGTTTGAATGTGACACTGCAGTTCTTCCCTCAATCGACTAATCTCACTAGCAGTTTGAAGGCTAGTACTCTCTTCTTTCTCTTTCATTTTCATTTCTAAATCAACTATTCTAGCTTGCAATTCTTCTAATTGAGCTTTTTGTTGTTCAGAGTTCAAGCGTTCATGTTCTAACAAGGATGCCAGTTCCAAGTTTCGCTTTTCTAAATCTGTAATGGGATTAGATATGGCATATTCAGGTTCTATAAGCTGTGCCATTTGATTAGAGAGCTGTTTCAAGCTCTCCACACTCGAGTGTTTCACCTCGGCTTGTGCTGTGTTTGAGTTGAAGATAATTTCATTTTTGATTGCAGCATTCTCGCTAGCACTAATTTCTTCTATATTAACATTCTGATAGTTCATGAAGTCTTCTGTATTTTCAGTTTTTCTGTGATGTTCAAAGAGGTCGTTCTCTTTAATTTCTGGATCATCCAAGCTCAGATTATCTTGATCAGGATGTAGAATCTGCTGCGTCTCTGCAACATAGTTATGTTGAGTTTCTTGTGGGAATAAAGCATAACTTTCAGTAAACTGAGGCTCAAAATTTCCTTCAGTATATTTTGGAGTATCTACTATATTTGAAACCATAGTTTCCAAGCTACTTGGAGATTGTGGAGCATTGAAATAATTAAAAATGTTATTATCCGATGTTTGATTGCCATGTTCACTGACTTCACCTTTTGACAGAGTATCGAAAAACATGGAGTTGTCTCCATAATTAGAATTATCAAAATAATTTGTTAAAGAGGTGGGGGTGGTGAAGGCGACTCCAGTGTCTTCTACAGAAACTTCATTATTTATTGAACTATGAGTTGAGCTAGTTAGGCTGTCTATAGCAGCTGGTTGATTACTAATATTGTCAGTAATTTGCTTTTGACTAGCATCTTTTTTTTTCTTCAATTCCTGCAATTCTTTGTTTGACGATATCAAGCGTAGGACTCAAGGACCAAAGGAAAGTATTGGAATGTACGTGGCTAGTATGAAAAGTCTTTTTAACAAGATGCGAAAT
>WOGJ01308287.1:0-14423 GCA_015342185.1 Leptinotarsa juncta
AAATTATGATAAACATACTTACCTCAAATCTTCATACATTGATGAATGAATTGGTAAACCATATTCGTCAGTTCCCACTTCATTAACATAATTCCATGTACCCCCAACGTAAGCTGTCTTTTCGAAAACCTCACATATATGTCCTTCGTCTAAACTGTATTTCAGGGCCGCAAGACCCGAAGCTCCAGCTCCGATAATAGCTATTTTCATCTTCAACTGGGGTTAACACGACACTGAATATCAATTACTGAATTTGGTGCAGTAATTAAAGTTTATCTACATTATTGCTTCATTCATTAATTATGCTGAGTTATGCATATTATTATTTTTGAAAGTAGTACCTAATAGTAACAATGTAAAATAAGATTTTTTGAATTGCGATTGGTAAAAAAATCTATCCAGTCAATACTTGAATGACTTGATTGGTTGAGGTCCTGATATTTTCAAACGATGTGGATGAAAAATCTTCAACAATAACGAATTCATAAACATTTTATTGTGAGATTCTCACTAAAAATTTTTACAAAAACGCAACACGCGTTTCGCCATACAATGGCTTCTTCGAATGTAAATTATGGATTTTATTCAAGTATCGGCCAATTCCATCATATTTCTTCAACAATTTTTCATCAATCAATTCTGAAGTTTGGAATCATTTTAAGTTTTTTTAAGAAGAATATAAAAACCGCGTAAATCACTTAACTTCTGCGGCATCACGAGGATAAGCCAATGCATGGGGTCTACTTCAACAACATTGAAGACCTTGGCTTATCAAAACGCCTGACATTCGCACTTGCTGTCAATATTTCCAGCATATGCGGACTTGGCCTATATTCATGGACATAACGCGGCCCTAAGAGTGCTATATTACCATCTATGGCACTCTTACGGTATTGACCAAGACACCGATCATGCCTTAAGCTTCGGGTAACCACCCGTTCCCCATCCTCAGGTTCATGCAAGCTAATAAGCCTGATATAGTTCTTCTCGACCACCAGAGCAAGACGATATTGTTGGTATAGTTTTCAGCTCCTGGTGAGACGAATATCATCCGAAAAGAGGAGGAAACGAATAAAATATCAGGATTTGCTCTTCTAACTCTACAGACTCTATCCGTATCACTCTGTCGAGATAATTGTACTGATTCTGGTCCTTAGTAGACCAGAATCTCAAAATCATGCCGACTTGCAGCACTAAGGCAGACATCTTAGACAGATAAATGCAAAAGGCCGCAAATGTGCGGTTGACTCTAATTTATAAACCAAGTGTAACACTCCCTTTTGGCCAACGAAAACGATATTTATATTATTCGGAGCAACCCCATACAGTAACATTGTAAGAGACGTGATAATGAGTAACAGCATGATGAACATTCAAAAGCTGATCAATACTGAAGGTGGATGAAAGTTGCATCATAACATAATAACCACAGCTCATTCTTTTCTAACCTGACGCACGCGACTTCAAAATCATATTGCTATCAACGTAGGTACCAAGGAATTTAGTACTGACTCACGAAATCTCATCGTTACTACTTACTGTGACTCAATATTCGGCAATTTTCCTGATAGTTCTGGAATTGAACTGCATTGAAACAGTCTTACCAGGATTCACAATTAGGTAGGTTTATCAGCACCAATTTGTAAATTTGAAAGACAGCTTCATTGAGTTTAACTTGGAGCTCCTCCGGGCTATTGGCATCCGTAGCACATGTTGTATCGACTGCATAAGGAATTATTTGGTTTGTATATACATGTAGTGGCATATCGTTGATGAAGACCAGGAACATCAGAGGTCCCAAAATGGATCCCTGAGGAAATCCATAGTCGTTACCGTATGGTTGTAATTGACAGTCATTATATTTCACGCATTATATTTCATGATTGATGATTTCGAATGTTTTGGAGAAGTCGAAATAATTTTTTTTATTATCAAGAGCATCATGATCATATTCAAAAGACTCGTATAAAATACTTTCAGTAGACTTACTTGGCCCAAAATTCGTGTTGAAACTTGGTTATTATGTTAAACTTGTACAAAAAATCAAATATCTTACTATACACACAGTCCTCAAAAACCTCAGATAATACGGTGGGTACTATCATGGGTCTGTACTTTTCCATGATGTGGGGTTCTTTTTTCATAAAATTGGTGAAAGCAGACCAATTATCAGTTCATTAGAAAATTCGCAGAGTTTCATAGAGCCTTTAATTAATAATGCTAATGGTTTGCTACTGAGTTAGTAATCCTCAAAGAGTTTACTAATATCACTTTGTTTAGGGGAGAAATAGAAAGTATAAGTTCCATGCATTGTTGTATAGTATAAAAATGAGTGAGCCTATCTGATCTCCACCGTAAGCCGCAGGTGTTTAGTGTAACTTACAGGTTATTACATTGATGGATGGAATTGGCCGCGGTGGTAGTGCGCCCGACTCACGATCGGAAGACCATGGGTTTGATTCCTGCCTCGACCAGATATTTTTCTCGAGATAATATATCTGGTTGAAGCTGGGATGATTCTGCAATCGTGTTAGGAATCACACGTTAAAAGGTAAGAAATCATTAGTCCTTAGCTCACACAAGTTTCTCAACTTCTGAGAGTTGTCGTTCGTTTGGGGGCGACAGCTGATTAACGAAAAAACGGAATTTAAATAGACAGATTTTAGGCGTTATTACGTGGTAGGAAATTTCATTATGATTTCCTACCACGTAGTAATGGCTACATCTATCAATTTATTGAAAGGAGCAAGTACAGCTAGACAAGCCACATACCACTTTAAACTAAAAATGAAGTACCATCAAGCATCGCCGGATATTTGGTTAAACCAAGAGTGCCTAAGAAAAAAAATTACCCCAAAATACATTAATATCTGGACTAGGACAAAAACGCCAGCAACAGAAAAGGCGATAATGAAGGCATGAGTGATCTGGCTAAAAGAAGAGTGCAAAACACTGTTCTCAAAAAGGAGTATTCTGCAACATTATTTGAAGGTATATGAAAGTAGTAAAAAACAGAAAGTTTCAATTCTATTTTTTTATTACAGGTTATTATTTCTTCACCTTAGTCTATTTTATCTTTTACCATATCCATATTTGTTTCAGCTTTTTGTGATGATTTTTATTCCCGAAGCAACTCTGATAAAATGAATACTTGGTTTCATGTAACATAAACCTCGTTTAAATTTAGCAAAGCACTTCTCAACGATTGACTTTCCTGTTGCAAAGTTCGAATAAAGTTTTTTTCGCTAAAAACATTGCTTTATTGACACAGGAAATTAATTTTTATCAATTCTCTCCAAACTATCAAAAGTTGCTTCACTCAAAATATTGAATCACACAACCTAATAGTCCGACAGCTGTGAAACTTGTACACGTGTCTTTTGAAGGTTAGGGTTAACTAAAAATCATATTATTTTATTATTAGTAGCGCCATCTGTGTGTTACCCTATGAATTTCTCAACCAACACATATACAGACCACCAGCTGGGAATTTAAGACTATTTTGGATTATTTGAAATAGTATGTGAGAAATATGATAATAATAACCATAATGGGCGGTTTCAACATAATTTTTCCAATTGTAAGGTCAAACTTGAATCTTTCACAAAATTTTCTAGGTATAATATATTTACAATAGCTACATGTATTGTATTTTATTGATGAACACGAAACATTATAGTGGATGTATTTCCTGTTTCTTTTGGTGAAAATAATAAACTCAATTCTGCGAATCATTTCAGATGTTTTAATATTGAAAATATTTCAAATTGCAAAGTATTTTTTGGTTGTGAGAATTGAAGTGGTTCGTATGATAAGGCATAGGACGTTTTCAATCAGATTCTTTCATATTATATTGGAATATATATCCAACAACGAAATAGACCTAACTTTACACCTCTAACTCCTGAACACTATAACCTCAAAAATATGATTTGATTTTGCCTTTTCGGATTTCTCAAAAGTGGACGATGTTAAAAAAAAATTCAAGTAACTTACAAAAACTTACAGCGACGCACAAAAGCAAAACAATATAAAACTTTTGTCTTGAAATCCATCTAAACCACAGAGTGGCATTCAGAAAAAAGTGATGAATTCAAAGATATAGTCATTCTGTTGGTTGAATGAAGAAAAAGTATTTTTGCGGTGGCCAATAATTTCAGGTTTACCAATTTCAGTAAACAGAAGGAAAGTGATTTCAATTTCATGGACAATAATGTCAATTCAACCATGAATAAATCCAGCACTAGTGGTCAAGAATACTTCTATAATAAGTTTATGAAAAATATACACAGAAGGAGTGCTCTCTAGTAGTTTACCTCATAGTCCACTTCACAAGTTGAAAGATATGAAGCTCCTAGAAATATAAACAAAAAGTATACCTACATGAACTATTTATTTATATGTAGACTGAATATCACTTGGAAATTTTTAGTAAGTTGTTATCTGAAACGTGTTGGGTAGATCAGCGAGCGATCTACTGTGCGATCTGTGAGCGGTGTACTGTTATAACAATATTTCAACTGAATTCTCTACCATCTTCAGAAAAAAGTATCGATGAAATTCATCACTGAACATGTTCACAAGAAACATGACACTATGGAGTGAAAAACCAGTATAGAAATGGAGTTTGGGGTTTTGACCACATTTCCCAACACTATCTAAACGGTCACTATAAAAATGTTCAAATTGAAAGGGGTAAATTTTTAGGACAGAATTGGCTTTCGACTTCCTCATCTTGCTACAAAAAAATGTGTTAATCTTCCATGGAAAGTAATTAATTTCAAAAATATATCTTTATACATAGATGTATAGAGATCATGCAAAGAAGTAACTTTCAGACAAAACCTATGTTTTATTTCAAATGTCTTCAAATTTGAATGTCGGAAAAAATCGCTAATAATAATACTAACTGTGAAGGGATACCCGAATTCTTTATTTGGAAAAAGGTGTACGGTGTTTAAAAAAGTTTGAGAACCCCTGAGTTACAGCATCAAGTATAACAGAAATGGAAGCAATTGCAATATTGCTGTTTCAATTATCTACAAAATCTCTTTGAAAACAAACATGTCATCAAAACTTGAAATAAAAACTATAGAAATGGAGACAGGATACTTTTCTGTAATCGATATTGAACTAAATAAAATAACTATTTAGGAGGTCATGTGTTCTAATGGCTTGGTAACAAGATCAATTTCACTTAGGAAATTTTTTGTTTCCTAGCCAATTTTTCGAATTCAACTGAATTCAAAGCTCTTGGATCTTTCCGTATTAAAAACAAAACTCTTTCAAAAACCATCAGGCAAGTCAAATGTATTTTTTAATTTGATAAAAAAACAGGAATATCAATAATTTGAAATAGCATCTTAAAAAAATTTCGTTTTTATATCTACAGTTTGTGGTAATACTTGATATCATTCTTAATGAAACATAACCAAAGTTGTACAGCAGTCTTCTCGGGAGTCTCCTTCAGAACAGCACATTTCTCTAGATACCCATCAACCTTCGACTTATCGTGAGTCACCATGTCAATCCTAGTTCTAATGAAATCTTTGAGTAAGTCACCTTTCTGAGACTGCAGACCAGCCTTCACAGACATGCATAACATGTGGATTCCAACTTGTTTATTTTCAGCATTTTCACCAAGCTTCTTTAACAAATCTTCATCGCAGTAAGTCTTAGGATCCGCTTGACAAGCAAGATAGACTTGCCTCAGTCTTTCTTTCTCTTCTGGTGTAATTTGGTGGGCCTGAGAATAACAAAAATGGTACGTTAGAGACGAGATTATTGTCGCCCAATAAAAATATTTATTTAGATCATATAAATGCACAATTCGTTCAGGCCAGTCTTCCCTTACCTACACAATAGATTCATGAACTGACACCTATCAGAAAACAACTACTCCCCTGGCTAAAAACAGGAAAGGCGTTGGATTATATCTGACAGGTGTCAGTGCAAGAATCTTTACATGAGAAATTCATGCATATGGTTTTAGTGATACAACTGCTGGAATTGATTTTCAATTATTGGAACAAGCACACTTGCAGACCGGTTTCGGGTTATTTGGCCTTTCATCAGTACAAGGTGGTGTCCTACATCAACACGAAGTCGATGATTTTCGACAATTAACAGTAAAATTTTTTCAGAGTATCATACCTCGAACAAAGCTGAAGCGAACGACAAGCAACATATCTTCCTGTAGACCAAGTACTATCCAACCGAATAAACAATTGGTCCAAATCCTCGTATAAGGAAATTAATTTCACCTATAGTAAGTGGGCGTGCTTGAAGACTGGTTATAAATTAAATAATCTAAAATCTAAAGGAACAAATGTTATAGGCCAGTCTTCTCTTACCTACTGTGTGGGTAAAGGAAAACCGAATTCAGCAGTTGTATCGCCAAAAGCATATGCAGGAATTTCTTGTGGGAAGAATCCTGCACTGACACCTGTCGGATATACAGGGCTTTTCAAATTCGTTTCTGTACATGGGGATCTCGTAAACGATAAAAGATAGCTTATCAGTTGAATTATGGCAAAGTTGCGTATTTTAGAGACCTTTTCAATGATATAAAGAAATCGAATATAGCTCTTTTAATTCTGGAGATATACAGGAAAAACCAAAAATCCCAAATTATTTTTTTGCCTATATATTCGTTATTCGCAGACATATTGAAAGTTCGCATTTTGCTATTGGCACTTGATGTGGGCTCTCAGAATATATCCATAAATCTTTTATACAGGGTGTCATCTAACCTGGGCCACCCCACCTTTGAATTTTTAAATAAGGACCCGTATCTTATTTTTTTTTTTTTTAATTGTGGCCATAGAAATTGATAGGCTGAGTTTAATGAAAACACAATAGCAACTTTCACGTCTCTCTATGTAGCATTGAGTTTTTATAGATTTTTTTTCTATTCTAATTTTTTCCATTGCTCTGGACGCTTTTATAATGAACCTTGAATAAGAAACCCTTTTATGATTATCTGAACATATCTACAACAAAAATATATTTTATTTATTTTGATGAGCAGACAAAAAATGATAGCAATAATAACATCCGAAACGAACACTACAATTATAATGAAAATTGAAATGAAGAACTTGAGTAATTTATATACACAAAAAAATTAATTGTGCAATAAATGTTGGAATTGGAGTCCTTTCATTTCGAGACAAATAATGGGATAATAAGACGGTCTGCAAGATCACCAGATCTTACTATTTCAAACTATTTTCTATGGGGCACATTGAAAAATAGGATTTACACTGGCAAAGACATAGAAAATGTGGAAGACTCGAGATTGAGGATTTTGAGACATGTATTAAGGGCAATAAATAATATGAAAAATCTAGTTTAAAAATATCTCGAAATGGAAAGACTCCAATTCGAACATTTATTGCGCCAATATTTTCTTTGGGTACCTATATATATTACTTCATTTCAATTTTCATTACAATTAAAGGGTTCGTTTCGGATGTTATTTTTGCTATCATTTCTTTTTCTACTTACTGAAACACGTATAATATATTTTTGATGTAGATATGTTTCAAATAATCATAAAAGGTTCTCTTATTCGAAGTTCATTTTAGAAAACGTTCAGAGCAATGGAAAAAATATGAATAGGTACCTGAAAATAAAAAGAAACTCTCGAAAAACTCTACGATACATAGGGAGACGTGAAAGTTGCTATTATGTTTTTATTCGACTCAGTCAACCAATTTCCAGGGCCGTAATTTAAAAGAGAATAATTCACACAATTATAATCGAATTTTACCGAAACATCCCGAAATATCATACGAGTACTATAGGTGAAAAATTTGTATTTGTCAAATCGAATCAGACGAGTTGGTAACTTTGAATACTCTTATACTCTATTCGTGGATGTTTTATTGATGTTTAAAATTTCAAGCAGAGAGAATACTGACAATAAAAAATCATAACCAAACTTTCGTATTTTCAATGTGATGAATTGCCAAACAAAATATTACATTCGTCACATCAAATATCACATTTTATATTAAACTGACCGTGAAAATATTATTTATACCAAATTCAAGTTGATATGATACTGAGCTTTTATAAAAGAACAGTAAACAAATGGTGACCAATTCATTTGTGTACATTCGATATCAACACCTTATCGGTTGCAATTTTGAAATAAAAACACTTTGCAGATGCAGGGTTCAAGGTAATCGTCACAGAATAATCATGACAAATATTTAAGAAAAGGCGTAGATACAGATACAAAAAGGGGATATATGAAACAACAATATTTACACCAAAATGATTCTTTTCTTTTGCTTCATTGTCGGAAGATTAGTATCTTATTAACAAAGTCTTATAAAAAAATTTAATGCATGTCATAAAATATAAAAATAGAAAATACAATATATGACATAAAATTTAAAAAATACAAACATCGCAATTTCACAAAAATTTTTAGGTGAACATTGAAAAATCAAGTAGAATTTACACGTTATCATTGTAGAATTCATGGATCGAAAAATAAGCTTTTTTGATTTGAAGATCTTTAACTGTACTTCGGAACTTTTTGATATCTGTGATATTTTTTAAAATGGTATATGGGTGATTATATACTTCAATACTTCCATAAATCAGAGAATGCTGAGTCAAGGTGAATTTTCGAATAGATAAGCGAAGCACATGGTTCTATCTGGTGTTGTGACAATTTGTTCTGGGAGTGGACATGCTAGTTTTATTTTTATGAATTGAGGATACTCTTTCCATCATATATAATCAGGTGATAGTTGTAAAGGTATCTCAGAGACCTCTTCTGTAGCACAAATATAGTATTCTATAACTGTAAATTACAATGGCCCCACAAAGCTATTTCATAGCGCATATGAGATTCGATCAATGCAAAGTAAGCCATTCTAGCTGTAGTGTACCCTAGTTCATTTGATATCACTAATAGCATGACATCCACTAGATAATTTTCTACTCAAACGGGATACATGTACTTTAAAATTTAGTTTATTGTCTATGAGAATGCCTAGGAATTTAATGTGCTGTTTGTTTTCTATGTAGTGGTTATCCAAATCTGAATCGCCACTATTCTCACTGGAGAACTGTATGTCATCTATAAAGCTCTTTCCTTCATTAAAATGGTACCTGGTAAAGAGTTTTTGATAATTACGGATTCTCTCAACTCCCTTATTTCCTTGTCGAAAATATATACCCATCACTCACTGGTAAATATGATTAAAGAGGAGATGAAACACCTAGATACCAGTATGTAATCCTCCTATGGATTCCTTCACATACTGGGATTTCTGGAAACGATATAGCCAATAAACTTGTCGAAGAAGCTGTAGAAAACCAGCATGTACTCTCAGTATGAAAGCATTGCCGATAGATTTCAAATCCTATTTCCATGGCAAAATTGTAGAAATGTGGAACCACTACTGATCTCAAAAACCTTCCAAACTTAAGGAAATCAAGGCTAACTTATATCCTTGGAACAAAAAAGCAACAAACCGCTTCCATCAAGTCATAATTACCAGATTACGACTGGACCACACTCGCCTTACGCATGAACATCTACTGAGGAAAGAACCGCCACCAAAATGTTTCACGTGTGAAGTGCTTGTGACTGTTAAGCATGTTCTGGTACAGTGCCCGCTCTTCACAGTTGAGAGACTGAACTATAATATTCCCTCCAAAGTAAGTCAAATTTTCCAAAATGCCAATACCAACAATTTTTATGATGTACTGTTTGGAACCTTTACTGGAGTTTTTTCTGAACAACAAATCGTTATTTTTACACCTCGACACGTGTTTCGATCACCAAGTGATCATCTTCAAGAGGAAGATAGAACTGGAAACTTCGCAAAACCAAAGCTATTTATGCTATACCCTAAATTAATTTTACAATTCGCCTTTCTCTTATGTGTTCTTATGTATGTTTAAATGTTACAACTATATATATAAAACAATTTTCAGTTATATAAAATTTATTTCACAATATTGCCTATCTAAATATATTTACAATGTGTCTTTTGTAGTAATCAGTAAACCCAATAATATTATTTCAACAAGCTATATAGTGTGCTATTTGGTATTGGTCCGTTATCGTTAAATATAATATTATGTTTACTTATTTCTACATCTCATAGGCATCTAGTTGCCTGTTGTTGTTAACAACAATATTGTTGAATTTCTTAAAGAATGTAACCTTTTATTTGAACTGTAATGTAAATAACTGCATATTTCAGATATATTTTATATGTTTGCCGCTAATAGCTACGGCTGATGTAGTTTTTTCTAAATAAAAAAAATCTGAATCGTCTAGTGTACATTTGAAAGTAATTAGTTTTGTTGTGTTTAAGTTGGAGCACAAGGAGTTCGCGTTACACCAGGCTTACATTTTTTGAATATCTATTTTTGTCATATTTGATAGCTGATTAATTTCTTTATTACTCCATATAATAGTAGTATCGTCGGCAAATAGAGTAAATTATTGTCCTGCGATGTTATTGGTTAATAGGTCATTTAGGTATATTAAAAGGAACACTGGTCCTAAAACAGACCTCTGAGGTACTCCATGTTTCATGGACGTCCTGTCAAACATGAACCAAACCAAGTCAAATTTGTTTCTCTTATCCCATAATGGCTGAGCTTCAGCAGCAGTGTCTTATGATCAACGTATTCGGAAGCTTTCGAGAAATCATAAAACACTGCTGCAACAGCCTTGCCATCATTGATGCTAGAGTATGCATTCTCTAGTAAGGAGAAAATGGCATATGTGCTATTTTTCGATTGCATCTCCTCATTTGGAGTATTAGTATTAACTGAAACTTTTGCATTGATATTCGAAATCTGACCCTGTCAGAAACATATCTCTGTTTCGTCGTGGTAACAACTCAAAAATATTTGAAAATAGTGTGATCGAAATCATTCAAACATTGGTCTGATTACTATTTCAGAATATGCATGAGTTATGTCTAGCCCTTATGGGTGTTCACTAACCTGTGATCAAATACTTTCATGAAAATAATGAAATAAAAATTACAAGATGCGAAATTTGCCCGAAAATGTTACTTCATTTGAATAAAGATTTAGATGAGGATTTATTCAACTTGTTAGTAACACTGTCTTCAGTCCCATAGTTTCTAGTTCAAGTTTTGATGACATGTTTGTTTTCAAAGAGATTTTGTAGATAATCAAAACACCAATATTGACATTGTTCCAGTGAAAATATATAGATTGCGAAATGCAAAATAGTTCATTTGGACCTCTGTCCAGAATCCTGATGGAGAACAAAAAATGAACCATTTCAAAAGAGGTAGTTTTTCAACAGAATTCATGTTTTTGTTTTTATAATGGAAAGTGTTAGTGACAAGTTGGATAAATCCTCATCTGAATTTTTATTCAATTTCAGAAAGTTTTTATGATTCCAGAAAAGGGAAAACTCATGAATGCTAGAAAAAAATTATTCATTATACCGTAATATCTGAAAACTCGCAATATTAATATATCGCATCTTTCTGAAGCGTTCTCATAATAATCCAGAAATTTATTCACAAATCACGTTCTTCTAAAAATAAACTGAGAAAAGGAGTTGACCTTGATTCAATGCAATCACTTATGAATTAAATGGAAAACAAACAAATAATTTGCATTATGTTCGAAGATATTCTTTACGAATAATATATCAAATTTAGTTTTATTGTATTCTCAAACGCCGACTAGGATGTTCTTACATTCAACTTAATTGTTAATTTTTTTCTTTCCTCCATTAACAGTTCAACTTTTCTGTAACCATTGAATACAATAAAAAAAAACAATTAACAAAACAAATTACCGATACGATTTACAAACTGAATCTGGTTCTGTCGAGTTCATTATGAATTGGCTTTATGAAAAAATGATTTATTGTTTAATTTTTAAAAAATGACCATTCTGTTCTTCATACTTTTTAATTGATACGTATTGTGAAAAAGGTACACTTCTATACAATAGCTGAATGTATCGATAAAAAACATTCTTGATGAACAAACATAAAATTATCTATCCGAAATAAGTCTTTCTCTTACGGGGTTCGAATCATACAGAAATATTTTTTTACAATTCGTACAATAAATATTCAAAATGAAAACAGATATAATCAATAAGAAATTTATATGCAGCATTTTCAAAAAGAGTCCTTTTTGTATCTAAATGAAAAATTCAAGGATCATCACTTAAATGAACATTTTTCAAGAAGTTTCGTCGATATCGATATTTCTTATTGATAAATAAAGAAAACTGAAATCAGTTATTTTCTTATCAGTACTCTTTGTACCGAATATTTTCTTTGTAATTTCTCTGTAACCTTGAAGATAAAATGTATATCGTTGATTCATTTTTATCTGTTTTTTTTATGTGAAAAATACCATGTTCAAATTTACACTCACAATAAAAAACATTGAAGTACAAAATATCTTCTACATAATATTTGATTAGAAATATTTTATAGTGATGACCCCAAAATTTTCAATATTCTTGATTTGAAATAGTTTTATCATCTACTTATATATAGTCTATTTTTTTAAACACATGTTCACCAGTACTTACTCACCGTGAAATTAAAAATTATCTTTTTTTCTTACCATAGCAGCTATCGCAACACAGAGAAAAATTAATACAGTCTTCATATCCAACTCAGGTTACAACTTCACAGCTGAACAGATGTAGTAGATCTGAATATCATTATGCTGCTGACAGTTTCTTTTATACAAATCCATTATTCAGATAGGTAGCCGTCGTATCGTGGAAAACCCAAGTCACACTTCTAAGAAAACAACAACGGAATGTTATTAGTAACAAGTGAATAAATGTCTGAGGGAACAATCTCAAATGTTCACCACCATTGCTGATAATTTGAAAAAGCATGAAAAAATTTGATATGTGGAGAAAAAAGTACAAAATAGTCTATATGATTAAGGTAATGTAAATAGATAAAATAACTCCAAATATGAATATCTAATTTGGTGATATGAGCATACGTCTACTCACATTCACACATATATAATAAACAATTACAAGAAATAAGAGTATACATTCAGCAAATTAACATTAAAAAGCCACAGAAATAGCGAAAGCTGTTTCTAAGTGGCGAAACACAATCATTTCTTCTTATTAGAACACTAAAATGGAAAAAAGAATTCTAAAATAAGTACATGTAAAATATTTAAGATTTACAAATTAATATTTGTGTTACATGGAAATATAAGTTTACTGTGATGTATAAAAAAGCATAGTATTAACATTTTTGCGATGACAGAGCAATTGAAATGGTGTATAAGATAAACATCATTAGGATAGATCACATGGAAAATAAATATATACATATTAAATCAGGGGATAAAAAGGTATTGGGGTGTATAATGAAATGTAATCCGTACTTAATTATTTTCGTCGAATATTCTTCACATATTTTTACGATGAAGCCTAGTAATACATTTTTCGAGTGTCTTTTTCATGTACTTGGTAGATTCACAATTTTGTATATCTTCTGGTAAGGAATTGGACACCTTTGGCATCAGAAATTGATGAGATCTCTGGCCTATTGTTGTAAATGCGAATGATATTATGTATTTGTTTTTGTGTCTTGTAGTATATGTATGGCTGGGTCTGGTAAGTTTTGCCTTTTGTTTATATTAATACAATGCAAGGGCTTTGAAAAACAATTGCCTTACATCGAAGATTTCTTATTCTTTCACTGTGGTTTCTTGGTGGTTTATTCAGCATCAGTATTATCAATTTTATCCGAATAACTTCCAGTTGGTTTTGGACATCCTCGTCATCCAATAATGCAATATATAAGTGGCTTTGCACAAGGCTGATCCAGGATATTTTTGCGTTGCCTAGATAATTTATTTGAAAATTAAGTGCGGGTCTATAATAACTACCAAAACTTTATATTTGTAGCTGAGCACATTTGAAAAATATTTTGGATCATTTACGTTTGATATGGTGGCAAAGACTTTGACAAATCAATAAAAACTCCGATTGATGGCTTACTTTCATCCAGTGTTTTGTAGATACGTTCTGTTAATTGTGTAAGTGCGTTTTGGGTAGATTTCCCTTCTCGGAATCCAATTTGTTTCTCCATTTCTAGATCTGCCTTCATGAATGGGGGTAACTATGGAAAGTTTAAAGCATGTTGTGAAGTGTCCTGTCTCTACCGCTTGGTTTGAATATTGTTGTAATCGATCCTGCAATGTACTTCGCTATTGGTTTTCAAGTTTCACTTTTTAGATTATCATTCCCAGATGCTTTACGATTTTTGAGTTGACTTATTACTTTCAGAACTTCTATTGTATTGATAGGGTACAGGAATATGGAATGTCTATTCATGTCTTCTCTAAATTTATGCTTTGAAGTTCTCTAAATTTTTTCAGCTAGTTCTATTCCAGTAT
>WOGJ01308301.1:0-12359 GCA_015342185.1 Leptinotarsa juncta
CCGCACCAAGGCAGAAATCTTAGCCGCACAGATGCAGAAGGCTGTCATTCTTGGCTCACTGCGTTTGCTCAGGGCACATAATTCTCGGACCCAATGATCACTTACCCCACGGTGTGGTGAGTGGTCATTGGTAGATAATGCTGGCGCGCCCTCCCGAATGTATCGGGGCTTCGGAGGATAGGGCCTGACCAGCGAACAGTACGTTAAAAAAATGTTATTTATTCAGTAGAACACAGGTTTACAAAAAGGATAAGATGTATCAAATACGCTATAACATTTCCTATGCAAACTGAAAAGTCGGATTTCATCTTGAGCACCTGGAGTGCACAAAGATGGTCTTCTACTAAACCTTTGTACAAGCAGAACGAAAGAACAAAATATCGCAGACAACTAATATTATACTATGATACTAATCGATAGTATTTTGTATCTCTCTGCATAATATATGCGAGAGTAAGTTATAAGTCTAGCTCTCATAACCAAAACATGAAAAGTGATTATGGTCACCTTCATACCGGAACCTTGGAAAATTTGAATGGATTTGGCGAATTATTGAGACCAATGAGTCTCATATCATATGCAACAAAAACGTTATAAAAACAACTTGGCGCATAGTTCTGGCTAACTGGTCACTGAATCGAGACCAATTTGCTTCTTATATCAAAAGAAACGGTTTTAAGTCGGATCATGGAAAGAACACAGAATGCTAATAAAAACAAAAAAGTACTTTCACCTGCTTTCTCGGATACTGAGGGCGCATCTGACACCACGTCTCTGGAATAAATCATCCAGGTAAACGACACAAGTTGCAGGAGGATTGAATGTATACTGACAGGAAAATTCGTAAACGAAAAATTTGTAAACACGACCGTTTTGGGAGTGACAATAGTGGCACGGGTTGCAAGATGTTATCCTTGGAGAAGACTCTAGTTCGCACTGTTATAGAACCTTGTGATGGATAATTTACTATGTTGTCTGAACCTTAATAAATACAAAGTACTGAGCTATCCAGATGACTTAGTCATCCTAATCCAGCAGGCCCAGAATATTATGAAAAGATGGACTCAGGAAGATGAATATGAACCTCACCAAGACTGAGAAGACAAAGGCAGAGTGCCTAGGATCTCTGAAACTTCACTAGATCCCAAACTGACCCGGACTGAACATCAATAAAGAGCGGAAAGGAAGGCAGAGGTAGCACTGATGCTGACCGGACGCACTAATGGAATGTCATGGGGGCTGGAAACGGACATTATGGTGGTCTAACCCATAATAACATTTACATCTTTAGTATGGTGGCCAAAGATGAAACGAACTTTTGCCATACAAACCATAGGATACAAAAACTTGCCTATTTGGGAATAACGAAACCAATGAAAACCAACCCAACAGCTACATTGAAGACACTCTTGAATCTTCCTCTTTAACATCTTGTAAAGCACTATTAAGCACATTCAGGCTGCAAAACGCACCTACCTTTATGAGATTATTCTAAACATAAATTTCGAAATATATGGAGGATAGACCACATGACTTCGAAATACATGTTCGACACAAACTACGCCGTTGAAGTTGAGAATGAACCATCATCCCGAGAACATGTTTGGCAGACACACCTGATACACAGACGAGTCGCAAACCAAACATGGGTCGAGAGAGAGAATAAAATGAGCGGGGACAAATCTTCGTTTCAGTTACTCGCAGTTGCCCCTAGTGGAGACAGCCAGACTGCAGTAGGGGCACTTATAAAGTCGAAAGTGACATAAAAACTGGTCTGGTAATGCTGTGAAATTAGAAAACAGAAATATATTAACTTCATACTGGGTGCTGAACTCTCAGGTATCATGGGCAACAAAAATGCTGACGAGTGTGAAATTTTGATATAGAAAACATAGGAAATACAGGGAAAATACACCCTGGAACACAGGGTGTACTTCATATGATCTCCTATGATCTCCTATGATCTCGGACGATCCCTCCTCCAACAAAGCAGGGTTCAGCTCAGAATAATCGCACGGCTACTTACTGGATATTGTCCATCAGGAGGACATCTGAAGAAAATAGGTCTGTACCACGAAAGACACGCCCGAGAAAGCCATTTCATGGCGAAACACGTGTTGCGTTTTTGTAAAACTATCTGGTGAAAATCACACAATAAAGTGTTTATAGAATACGTCTGTACCACGAAAACCTTGGCTGCAGGTAATGCAACGAATGGCCAGAGACAGCTTGTCATATTTCTGCGAATGTATACATTCGTCCAGCAAGAAGATACCTGTGAAGACAAGTAGTGGATTGTTGCGTGCAGTGGTTTCCAGAAAATAGAAAGAAATGGACAAGACTCCCAGGTGAGAAAAGTCCAAGGTAGAGATATTAGCATTTCTTGTAACTAAGTTCATCATTCTAGAAAAGAAAGGCTTCTTTTCAATTCTTATTCATGCGACAATTAATTCACCGCAATAACATTCTGAAGAGCTCAGCTGTCGGCAATGCAACGACGGGTCAAAGATAGCTTGCCATATTTCATACCAATATGGGGCTTTGGATCACTGCACTGCAAGATAACTGGTCGCCTTGTGGAGCCTTTATATTTAAACATTGAGTTCTCTCTAGATTTCATAGATGGCATCAAGATGTCATCTCCGTTTTATACTGAGCCTGGTTCTCTAAGAACATTTGAGTTCGACAATGCATTCGTGATCGTGTAGCAGTACTGATCGGACTCATGATGACTCAAAATAGCGCTATCTGGATCACGAATGTTTTATTTTTTAAGCTTTGGCTCTTCTGTTGGTCCTACTGATGACATCAAGATGTCATTGTCATCGCCGTTTCTTACTGAAGCTTGTCCTTTGAGAACAATTGAATATTACTGGAGTTTTTTCCCAACACCAAATTGTTATTTTTACACCTCGACACGTGTTTCGATCACCAAGTGATCATCTTCAAGAGAAAGATATTCGATTCGGAGACATTTATCTTTTTGGAGAAAACCGATGCCTGGGTTTTTATGGCATTGAATTGAAACTGGTTATTTTTACCCGAATTCGAAATCACTTTTAGATCCTCATTAAGATATCCGACCTCCTGCTGCCGGTGAAGATGTGCCTCCGTAGCCGATGTCCTGGAATCCAAATGCAATGACGAGACAAGTGTGCTGTCGTAAGCAAAGCAATATATTCCAATGAGTCGTTGATATATAATGAAAATAGGGTTGGAGGCAATATGGATCCCTGGGGAATACCAACGTTGATGGTAGAAGTATTCTAGTGATATCCGTCGACGGACACTTGCAGGGAACTTTCTTTCAGGAAGCTTAAATGATCCGACAAGTCATATATATGGGAGCGTTTATAAGGTCTTCGTTAGGAACTATTGGTATACATTTGTTCTCTTCTATTTCTTTGTACGCTAAAAAATCAGATCGTATTTAGTATTGGAAGACATATCTCTAAAATGATCGGCTAGTTTTCAAGCAATATCAATTTTGTCTTCGAACGTTTTCCCGTCTACTTCCAGTGCATTAATCTGCTAATAGGTATTAACGCCAGATAGTTTCCCAACTTTTTTATAAACTTGATTCGTTGGTGTGTTGATGGTAAACCTTTTAACATATTTCTGCCAAGAATATATTTTTACTTTGGTAGTTACTCGTTCTGCAATTGCAAAACGTTAATCAGAACTTATGTTGTGTTATGTTGTTGATAAGCACCGAGGACTTTTTAACTATTCTTTATAGCAGTATCGCAGTCAAGATTCCACCAAGGTACTATTTTTTCCCTCTGGATGTATTTCGTCTTAATTATCACCTAAGTATTCTATTCAATCAAGATACCATTGAACTGGTGGAGAGTGTTATCGATAGAACCTTCAGAAGTAATATTCTGCACGTTTTTTTGATACATTCTTGATACAGAATAGAAGGGCTGCTAAGGTTCCCGAGGACATATCTGAATGAATATCAGAGCTATTATTCATAAGTGAGAGATTTGCTTCATAAGTTGTATTGAAAATGTTTCTTTTCATAGTGGTTGTTTTTTGAGAACCCCATATTTTGTTGTGACCGTTGAAATCGCCCAGAATTATTTTGAATGACGGGACTTGCTGCAACAAATTATACAGTTTATTGTCGTCAATGTCATAGTTAGGAGGAATGTGAATGTTACAGAGATTAACCTCTTCTGATCAATCCAGTTCTATTGCTACTGTTTCAAAGTCAGATAGCAGTGGAATTTATTTTGATTACAGATGGCTCTTCACGTAGATGGCAACTCCTCCTGATGCACAAGTTTTATCTGTTCGGTTTTTGTAAAAAGTATCGTAAGTTTTCAGATTTTCATGTTGTACGATCCTGAAGTTTGTTTCTTGAAGTTTTAATATCTGGAGAGTATTGTCTAATCAGTATTTGTAAGAATGGCAGTCGAGCACGGAAACCGTTCAAGTTCCACTGAATAATTTTTCATACATTTGTCTTCCTGGTGATGTGAGAGGAAAAAAAATAAGTTTATGTATCATTTCAATAAGTAGAGGAGCCACTCTCAGTGACAATAGTGCCGGCTGCTACTCTCTCTGTTTTCAACTCAGTGAACTTGGTTTTTTGCTTTTTATTGATTAATTGAGGATGGAGAGCTTCCAATATAGAAACAAGTACTAAGGATTCGTTAACATAATCATTGGCAATGCAGAGAAAATCCTTAGATCCGTGAGAGGTTTCAATAAAATTATGTAGTTGTTGGTTGTTGAGTGGAAACTTTGAAGGATTAATATCGATAAAAAGTTCAACGTCGTCGGAGAGGTTATAATATGTTCATTTCTTTTCAGTCTTTTCGATTTCTTGTTATTCGGGGTTAAAAAATTTGGTATGATCGAATGGTGGTGGATCTATCTAGACGTGACCTGTAAAATCATCAAAATTGAGTTGTGGTTTCTTGTTAATAACTCGTGGCTGCTGATCGTCTACACTTGTTGTAAAGGTAGTAGTAACTTTATGGACAGTGGCGGTTGTAATTATAAGGTTGTTATCGGGTATTGGGTGTAATTTATGAGGAAAGGCTTGTGGCTCTTCAAGTAGGGTGTTTGGAGTATCTTTAGACTGGGATAATGTAATCTGCAAGGTGAATTGGGATACCTGGCGCCCAGCTTGTTTACCTCTGAAACACAAATGGTTTTTTGCAGAGATAAATATTCTATATTGTACTTCGTCATGTTCTAATTCAATGTATTCAGAAATCTGTGATTTTTCTGAAGGAGAAATATTAACTTGTCTTCTAAAACTGAGAATATGGTTGTATGCGGGATCTTTTGCACATATTCTCAGATACGACATTAGCGACATTATCTTCAGGCCTATATTCTCAAGAATATTTATAATGATCTCAACTGGTATGGTAGGACTCACATTTGACAACAGGAGTCTTTCTGATGGTGGTTTCCCAAGAACTGATCGACGTGTTTTTGTCAGACAGGTATACAAAGATGCTGTTTTAGAGATTCGAGAAAATAAAATTATATATTTGGGAAGGTAATCTTGTATTCGGAGTCCATCCAGTGATGTGAAGACGATTGCTTGCTCCTTAGTAGGACGCTGGTTTGATTTTTGTGATAATGCAGATGAATGAGATTTATTTTGATTGTGATATTTGGATTTTTAACGGTGGTAATTATGGCAATAACGGTAATAATTACGGTAATAATTGGTATTTGCTCGTACGCCCACTGAGTCAGCCTCTGGCAGACCCAGATGCACACGATAAGAAAAGTAGCAAGTGGTTTCAAAACAGAGGTTATTTTGTTCTATCACGCGTATGAAAGTAAATAGCGTAAAAAAGGACTCACGACAGTAGGTTGTGTTACTTTCACTATAAACTTGGTGCTAAAATCCCAACTTTTATTTAAATAATTCCCATCATTGCTAAAGAAGTCCATTCAAACAAGTTTCGTTATGTCAAAGTAGATAGTAGCTCCCTTGCAACAAAAGATGTCTATTCCCAGGCTTGCATTTTCAGGCTGCAGTTATGGGAAAGTAGACTGGAAGTTTTCATCAGAGAAAATTACAATATCAAAATTAACTCATGCTATGTTTGGATGGATTCGAACCCCCGCATTACGATACCGTAATTTTCAAGCTATTTGCATCCCATAGATCGGTAAGAATCATCGGAAACACAGACGTTAAATATTGTAATTGTGTCGCTACAAAAGAAAAACTGGCTGAAATTGCCACAAAAAGCAATAACCTGTACTTGTGGGAAACTGGTAGCAGATGGTCATATAGTCCTCAGTTTCTTGAAAATGAAGAAGACATATGGCCTTCTGAAAGTCTCTGGAGACATGAAAAGTGAAAAAAAATTTTGTTGGTGTCACCAAGCAAATCAATTCTGATCTAAAACAGGATTTACCAGATGTGAAAAGATGTTCGTTATAGTTAAAATCACTTCGAGCAACAGCTTTGATGTTGGGATTTGTCTATATATCGCAGAAACAATTTGGCTGAAATGTGTTCAAATCGAAGATTTTTGCGAAGAAATTGATCCACTACGAAACGGAAGAATAGTTGATTCATCTAGCAGAATATATCAACTTTCACCAATTTTAAATACTGAATGAATCTTAAGGTTGAAAAGCGGAGTAGTATACTCTAAAGATTTAGACACAGACGCCAAATTTCCCATTATTCTTGACCCCAAAAACTATTTCATCAAGTTGCGCATTATGGCCAAGGGTATGTAGTGAAAGAGCTCCGAAAACGATATTAGATTTTCAATATTAGGTCAGTCGTAAGAAGTTCTTGGAGCCACTGTCAGTGGTGCAAAAATGAAAGAGCTCAGCCATTAATTTCAGGTGTCAATTGGTCGCCGACGAGAAAAGAGATATGGAGTACTTTTCACCTTCATGAGCTCTCATGCAGTGCATCTGGAAATTACTCAATCATTGAGTACCGACTCAGTTATAATGGCAATAAGAAGACTCATCGGAGGAAGAGGGTGTCCTAAAAAATAATGTCTGACAATGGGACAAATTTAGAGGTGCCGATAAATAACTGAGAAAATCTCTCGATCCGAATGCAATCATTTCTGAACTGACCACCGAAAATATATATTATTTATTGAGTTCACCCTCTGCTCCCCAAATGGGAGGCAGTTGAAAAAGACTCATCAAGTCAATTCAAACAACTCTACGGAACATTTTGAAGGAGATGATACCACGAGAAGAAAGTTCTTCACACATTGCTTGTAGGAGCTGAACATATTGTAAACAACCGCCACCTCATCCGTGTGTCATTGGATTGTTCAGATGCTGAACTTTTAATACCAAACCATTTTTATTGGGTTTGCACAAGTTATAGGAAAGTTTGAATAAAATTACTTGTTGACAAGAAAACAAAAGCGAATATATTGATTGCTCACTGATCATTTCTGGCGCCATTGTATCAAAGAATAGTTGCCGGTATCAATCAGAAGAACGAAATGGTGCATATCACCCACGAAAAAAATCAAGGTTGGAGACATTGTGATTATAGTTGATAGCCAATTCTTGGTAAACATTTGGCCCAAAGGTGCAGCCACTGCAGCATACACAGGTGCAGATGGCAATGTACGAGTGGTCGATGTAAAAACAAATATTAGTACCTATATACAGAAGATCTGTTACCAAACTTTGTCTTCTAGATGTTGATAAACATGAAAAATAGTGATGAATAAGATTTCATCACTAGGAGGAAGTGTTCCTGCGAAAATTTAATTCAAAAGGTTGGTCTTTGTTCATCTTGTTTATTCAATTTTATAGTATGTTTCTTGTCAGTTTTTCTGTTCGACCCTGTACAAAAATCAATTGAGAGGGTAATATCCAGATAAAAAGTTGTTGACCATGTTGAGAAGTAAAACCAAGCCAGAACTCATTTGACATATGTTCTTCTTTTTTTTAATTTTTATATTCATTTTGACTTACCACATATGCCAAGTGTATCACGATTAGTAAATAAATAATATCTTATTTTATATACCCTATCATATTCCAAAAGCAGATTGTTTCGATGGTGCTAGCGCGCTACCAAAACAACTACTTCCCAAACGACTACATTTATTTATTTTTTATTCATTTTTTTTACATTTCACAAAAAATTTCACATTTATTGTTCATTCAAACAGTTTACAATTGAAAAAATAATCAAATATTGTCTTCTATTACTATAACATATTACAAAAAAAGCAAGTTATAAATAATATTCAAAGGAAAAAAATTACAGAAAATTGATTTTTGAAATACAATACAATATACAATCATACAATAATAATACAATAATTGGTACAAGTTCACAAGTAAACAAGTAATTGGAACGACAGCATGCATTAATGCATTAATGCTAAAAATTTCAAATGTAAAATTAGGTAAATTAAATGCAAATTAAATGTAAATTAATTGAATAAATGAATAACAGTAGTCTCTATAGGAAGGCGGGTGACCTAGACACTAGTGCCAGTTTTGCTAACCATCCTCTTGTAATTAAGCCAAAAATGCATTAATATATAGAAAAATAAAAAAAAAGAATAAAAAAAAATTAGAAAGGTTAATTGAAATAATACTAATAGCAATTATAACAATTACAATCGTGAGAAAGGAGAAAAATATAAAAGATAAATACAAAAATAATACATAAATAATAATTATAGCAACTTCCAGCAATTACAATAATAGACATCCAAGGTTCAAGTGTAATGTACATCTATCTGGTCTAATGGTCATTAGTTCATATCGTTTTCATGATACAAATACCATGGTGAGCCATACCTGAGCTGCTGACGTTTCAGTATATGCCTAAAAGTCTCCCAAGAGTACAAGGGTAAACAATTTCTAACCATGAGCTTTGGAGTAGACTGTGGTTGTATAACATTGATTCAAGATCTCACCCATCCCCACAAAAATCTAAGGTTGTCATATCAAGTAACGCAGCAGGGCATTCTGAGGAAGCACGTTCACTTATTCATTTAGCCACTTTAAAACCAGCTCGTCGTAATGAAGATGTTCCTCATCTTGCAGAAACCTAATATTAGATGGAAAGTCATTCGCTTTAACAATTTTCTAAACCGGCAGATAGATGTGATCTCTTAAAAGAGCCTCTAGTTGTTCTTGAGGAAATACTTGTCACCTAAAATATGCGATACATAACCGCAATTCATTTCCGAACATTATAATAGAAAAATGGGTGCTTGCAACGATATAACCACAGGAATATTTCATAATGTAAAAAAAATCGTTAGCTGATTTCATTATTATCAGGAAGTGTATGATAAACATTCCGAGTGAGTTTTGGAAAAAAATATCGACAGTTTATTTTGCAGATTATTCAAGAATGGGTAATTTAATTTTCAATAATGGAAGCGTTTTAGATAAAAAAATGAAATACTAGTGAAAGGAGTTATCACAAGACTCCTTTTCTTCATTTACCTGATTGTAATTTACCTGAAATGATACCTCTTCATGTAATTTTTTTTCGATCTTGATATCTTGTACCATTTAAAAGTTAGAAATGGGTACTATTTAGGTTCACATTGATTATTCTTTACGATAGTCAAATAACAACAGATGAGGATACATTTTTATAATACCAAATCTTACTTTCTTACCTCATATATAAGATGAAAAGATAAATATTCAAATAAATAGTCCTTTTCTTCATTTGTTATACTTCCACAAGGTTTAATACGTTCAGTATTAATTTTCTGGCAACGGCATCTGGAAAGAGGTCATTTTAGTAAGTAGAGTCGGTAGGAAAAGCGACGCCACATTTACCTCCACAATACAATGTCTCGATCCAAACAAAAATAAAATTTAATATTGTCTCCGGTAACGCCAGCGACACTCCATACAAAACAAACTCATTTCATCGTCACCGCTCTGGCAACTTCTACGAACCGCGACAATAAAAGCTTTTCTTCATTCTGTTTGTCAGTGGTTGATTTATTAGCGAACTGGTTTGAAAAATAAGAACTGAATCAAAAATGAGCTTGCAAACAATGTGGTTTGTTGGAAAGTTCCATTCAACAAAAGAACGGTAGAGTACATGTTGGAGATAAGTCGAAATACAATCAACTGATTTATAGCTGCGAAAATGATGTATAAGGATTTCTATTTATAGGTGAAATCTGGCATTCTCCCATTGTTATTCCAGTTATAAAGTGACTATTGTTAAACAGGAACTGATAGAAATACTTTTCAATAGCCATAGTTGCACTCCCTTTCAATTGAAAAAGGATGATTTTAAGGTGACATTTTGTTTTTGGAAAGAACGTTTTTGCTCCATTCCCCTATCATCCAAAATATGTGAAAAACGTTTGAAGGAAGAAAGAGAAACAATATGAACTCTTTATAAAGTTATCTATGCATACACAAATTATTCTAGCCGATAAGAACTTAATGAACACGGAATTCATTTCTCCCCTTCAGTTTGTACTACAAATATTCGTTATGGGACTGAAACATATCATTCATAGAAACGATACACAATGTTAAGAGTATATTGATATGAAATGTAATTTCAGTGAACTGTTCTGAAAATAAGTTTAATGTTCAAATTTCGCGGGCTACGTTCATTCGATCAGCATTTTTTTTAATGTTGTGACACTAGTCTCGAACATGGTTTCGGCTTAGAAGTGTTTTGCGTGTCCAGCGACTTTCTTCTGTAGCATAGAATTCTATGTGAAAGATGGAATTAGGTGCTCAAAAACACTTGAAATGTTCACAGTGATTAATATTACTGGAGTTTTTTCCCAACACCAAATCGTTATTTTTAAACCTCGACACGTGTTTCGATCACCAAGTGATCATCTTCAAAGAGAAAGAAAGGAAGAAAAAACTCCAGTTATATTCATTACTACACCAAAGGTTCCAAACAGTGCATCATAAGTTCACAGTGATTGTCCTCCGAGTCAGAAAAATGTTACCAAATGTGGTACAGAATAGGCCAAATTAGACATTTTTAAAGGGAAACTCCCGTTTTCAAATTAGAACGATGAAAACTGATGACTGTGCCTGATAATCACATTTTATGACAAAGTTAATGGTGAAAAGCGCTTATCAATATCCATCATCGTTCCTGAGTTACGGCAGGATTTTTGAAAATGTACATTTTCGAAAAGTTGTAACTTTTTTCCTGTCAAAAATTCATTTTTTCTATGGAAACATTTCCGAAGTACTTATCTACGTAGAATATAATAGGGCGAAAAACTTTTTTCCTACGAGATATCAATCGTTATTGATGGAAAATTATTTTTTAATGAGACACCCTGTATATTCCCGCATATTTCAATAGAGTTAACAATTGTTCATGAGAGGTATCCAGATTCTGTCGCAAGATTGCGACACAACCTAATTGCAGGTAATCAATAAAAAAAGAGCAGAATTATATGAATCAAATAAGGAAGAGTTGGAAGAAATAGTCGTATCAGGAGCTGTTGAAAATAATCGCAAAAACGTCAACGTGAAATTTGAAAACAACAGGCCTACCAAGAACTAACGTTAGAAGGGTTTTGAAAAAATTCAAATCCAAGCCATACAGGACCAGAAGAGTTTATCTACTCAGAGCAAGAGATTTGGAACTCCGCATGGCTTTTTGCCAGTGGTTCCTGGAAAGTTTTAACCAATGCGTCATTTTTTGTTAAATTTTATTTGGACAGACGAAGCTTGTGTGAGCCGTGCCGTCATTTTCAACTGCTACAGTTCTCATACTTGGGCACAACGAAATCCTCATTCTATTCTGAAGCAGGAAAGTCAAAGAAAAGTTGGATTCAATATGTGTGCAAGTGTTGTCAGGGGTAGAATTATAGACTCTCACATCTCAGATGTATTTAGAAATTTTTAGGCAAAATATTGAACCCCTTGTTGATGAATTGCCACTGATGTAGCTCAGAAAAACGTATTTTCTACAAGACTAGGCTTCGCCTCACGACACTGCAATAATCACCAATTTTTCGGCTGCCAATTTTGGTAATAATTGGATAGCCAACCAAGGATTCAACCGCCTATGGACTTCAACCTCTAGGGAAGGTAGAAAGATCTTATTTTTGAATTACCGACCAATTCTAGATACGAATTGGAACCGGCAGTGATGCAAAGTTTTGCTTCTCTTACTTCAATTGAACTGATCAATTCGGCAGAAAATGTTCAGAAAAGATATCGCCTTTATAATTATTATTATAGTTGAAGTTGCATTTTGATAAATGTGGTATAAATTTGTTTGAAGGTGATTGACAATGTTTCATGATGAATTTCACTAGACCATTGTCTAATATGTAAAATGATTTGAAATCCACGAAACAACTGAAAAAGAAGAATTAAAATTAAAAAGATTAATTGAAAATGGT
>WOGJ01308721.1:0-10383 GCA_015342185.1 Leptinotarsa juncta
TGTGCAGATAAACTAAACGTGTGTAAATAAATTAGTTACGGAAATATTGTAAAAATAAATTAGTTTAAGACAGTTAGTTCGTTAATTCGTTACAGTACTATTCCGAATCACAGTCAACTACTTCAAAGATGCGCAAATTTCCAAAACAAATTTTCCATTCAAGCATCTAACGAGAACGAAACCGAAGTAAAAGCAGACCTCGAAATAAATGATAACCCCAACGAAAACATCCCGGAAGAAAATAATAACCCTGAAGGAAACGATGACCCTGAAAACGAAATACTCGTAGAAACCATTTAACAAGAATTCAATACATTTGTCAATGTATATAAATCAAAATCCCTAATCGATTATTCTAAAATAGAGTTCCATAATTCCCAACTCCTTGATAAACACCATAAGAATATTGTTAGTTTCTTTTAGCAAAACAACAAAACAAACTAGAACCATTACACTATGAAATTATTGAAGACCTCTTCGAAGAACACCCAGAGTTTTATAATAACAAAATCAACATTCTTTCTAGCAAACCAGTTAAAGATCGTAAATACTACATCATACCCCTTCCTTTTGATTCTAATTCTGTCATAGAACACATGTTCTACTTTATTTATAAATCCCAAAATGAGTTCGATCTTAGAAAAACGTTCATTTTTACGATCTTTATTCTGGTTTTAAGGCCGTGGTGGTTTGGAAATGTATCCTAACGTTTCGCCAGCACGAGTGACTAGCTTCTTCAGAGGTTTATTAATTTGATGGTTCACCGATGACGAATATTTTGCAATATTGGCATCTATCTAGGAAAATATCCAGTCAAACTTATCGCTCTTCATTTTGCTTGTCTTGGCCTCAAACTTTTCTTTGACAATACAAAAATATTCAACGTATGTCATACCATATCTACATTTTCGGAGTTTAAGTGTCAAACCAGTTCTCTTCAAAGAATCCAAAAAGAGTAAGCATATAAAACATACCATTCCAATCATGCCCTAAAGAAAATACCGCCGGCCGCCACTAGGCCATAAACCAATTGGGACGTGGCGACGAGCGCGCTCAGTTCGATCGACATTTCGCGAATATTCTACCGACTTCCTGGAATTCCAGTGACTTTTCTACCGCTTCGATTACGATATATAAACACTAGCCACGAGCATATCGAGACAGTCAAGTGGAAGTTACACGGCGGTACGCAAAGCGATAGACATTCGAATAATAGTTGAAGTTTTAGTTGAAATGTTTTTTTGTATATAAAGTAAAATAAAGTTAAGCTTGATTATTGTTCAATGTAGTCCATTATTGGTCAACCCAGGGGGTTGAAACTGCTCATCTGGAGTTATAAATGCAGTTTGGGCTTTCGCATGTTCAGTCAATGGTACTTCCAAATAACCATGGGCAAGATTTAAAGTTGAAAATATAACTGTTGAAATTTTCGAATTGTTCTTCAATAATAATCGACCACGAATCGTGTTTCACCTGATTTTTTGGTATTATAAATGCCGGACTAGCATAAGAACTTCAAGTATCTACTACAATTCCATTATCATGCCAATTATGGATAATAGTTCTTTAATTGTGTCAACGCTATTTTTCGAGTTTTTTAGCCGTGGTCTACAGGTTTTTATGTCTGACGTTTCGTCTACTTATGCGGTAGGTGATGAGTTGTTGGCAACGCAGAAACTTTAATGTTTGAATTTATATCATCATTGGTAGGCGTAGCTTTGTTTCTCTTAATTGTATTAAATGACATGTTTGTGTATAATTGAGGACAGGTAACCAAATTTTACTAATGTTCATTGCCTCTTCGTTTCTATTGAGATTATTTTTGTGTTTCTGAATTTTTATTGTTTCTATATATTCATGTTCAAGAGGCAGCAAAAACGCACATGACTTTCTGGAACTTCAACTAATGTTTCCTAATATGACTTTTAGTCTGTCAGTGCAAAGCTTATTGTTAAATAATCTGAAAATAGAACTTTTAACGGGTCATAATTAAGTGTATTGCCAAATATACGCCAAACTAACTGACTATTATAAGACAAGTATATCTGAGGAACCAGTCAATCTAATAATAACAATGATGATCGTCAAACATGACTCAACCTCTGACGGAAGCAACTCTTACGAAAGTTAGAAATAAATGATCACTTCAATCTAGCAGACCACAATTATAATCTTCATGCAATCATTGTTCACGGTGGTTCTTGCGTTGAATCGGGTCATTATTACTCATTGGTCAAAGACGAAAAGGACTGGTTTAAGTTTGACGATAGTCGTGTCTGTCAATATCTTGAATTTATTGGAGCCTCTGGAGACACCATACATTTTATTTTATGAAATAGAGGACATTGGCAGATCAAGATCTTCAGATTATGTGGTGCTGCAGGGTTTTCACCGAATCCTCTTAGGTGAAAGTTCGACCACAAATAACATCAACAGATTGTGCTTCACCTGATACAACACAATACCTTGTCGACAAAAACATCTCCCAACTCGATTCTGGCAGTGACTGTTGACAGAGAGGCGGTAAGTCCCTCGTTTCGTGCTACCACACACGCACGCCCAATACTCGAAGGTAGTCTTGTCAATATAAATACATACAGTGTGTTACAAAATAAAATGAGTTTAAATGAGAATGGAACATACCGCCCACCTAAAATGGTCACATTTTATGTACCGAGATTAAATTGTAAATAAAAATAATGAAAAAAGCAAAACTGGGATATTACTACTTTTAAGTGTTAAAAAAATGGCGTTAAAATTAATTGAGAAAGAAAAAAGTGTTCTAGATATTATTTGGAAGCAGGCAATCCTGAGTGACAAGTCGTCTTAATTCTGAACCAGCTGTCATGATACCGACAACGCGAGTGACTTCATCTCTCCCTGGGCAAATTTGAGTTATTCTCCCTAAGTTCTACGTCAATGGTGGAGTTAAATCTTTTTTTTCGCTACATGAGTGTATGCAGATATTCATTATGCCTATGCCATCTGTTCCAGAATGTCTGATGCATTTGCTGGAGTAGTTGCCACCTCGTTAGGTGCGAAATTTGTACGTGGCTCAGATCAGAGTCGGGGAGAGAATTGAGCGATTCAAGGGTGAGAAAATATCCAGGAATTATTGTCGACCGAGCTGATGGAGGCATAAAGAGCGAAAGTGAGAAGTTGCGAAACTATAACACGAAACAAGTGCGTTTTCAGGGCTTAGATTTGAGACTCCCATAGACCTCAAAAATTGAGAGCTTCAGGGCAGTTGAAATGAAACTGTAAAGCATTTTCCTGAGAAACAGTTTGAGTAATAGAATTAAAATATGTGGATGCGCCTATAAAATTTGAACCATAATCACTGTAAAGATGATAACAACGTCCTCGACAAGCCACGAATCGGTGAAAAGCTGCAAGAAAAGCTTCCGAAAATAAATCAGAGACCAGTTCGATATGAACTGCTTTCATGACCATACATGCGAAAATGATTTGCATTTTCGTAGACCTTGTGAGTTTTGATCCGCGCATTCGTTTGAGCGTGATATAAAGGGGACCAGCTATATCAACGCCGGTATGGACAAAGGGTTTAGCTTGAGAAATGCACTGAGGATGGAGAAGGCCCATAATGAGTTGACGATATGAAGGGTTGAGCTTGAAACATTTAAAGCATTTTGAAAGTACCGAGCGAATAGTGCCTTTTGGAGCGAGAATCCAATATCGGGAAGATGTTGGAGAGTTTGTAAGCCTGGGTGGAAATATTGTGCGTATGTTCAATGAGGAAATGAGTGAAGCGATGAGTACTGGGAAGGTGAATAGGGTGTTTCTGATCCTTAGCTAAGGGGGAATTTTGCCGCAGTGAAAACAATAGAAGGCAAACGAAAGCGAAGGAGAATTGCAACAAGATCATTTTGCAATTTGGGATCAGGGAAAAGTGTATCATTGAGAGGTTGAGATCTTTAGTTGAAGCATCAAACACAACTCGGAGCTTAGTGCTGAGACCATCAGATCTTAAAACACAAAAGTTAAGTATATCATAAGAGTGAAAGGCAGAGACATTATGAGAATTTAAGACAGACATGTGACCAAGATTTCAATAGTCCTGCATGAAGACATTATATTCTTTCCTGAGATCAGGGCTGTTGACGAGTTTACATTCCAGTGAGAGAAACCTACGGCGAGCAATATCTCTTGAACCATTGAAGGAGGGAGCAACGGGCTTTTCCACACCACTGGAAATTGTTTTACATGTAAAAAGGGAGCCAAAAATATCAGCACCAATATCTACAGGTGCAGATATATTGAATTATTGGAATTACAATGACACAAGAGATTGACACGAGTTGTGAATAATCAGGATTATCTGATAAGCAAACAGCATTTGAGTTACAAGGTTGATCATTATTACAACTGACTGAGGGTTAAGAAACATTTTCAAAACGCAAAAAAGTGTGTGGTGTCTACCAGAACATTTCTTGCACATAGTGGTAGAAGAGCAAACATAAGAATTATGGCGAAAACCCAGGCAATTAGAACACCAATTTTGAGATTCAACCAAAGAATATCTTTCTTTGTCCTTCCTAAAAAGGGAGGACAATTATAAATCAAATGTGTTTCTTTGCAAAGCTGACATTTATTTTGAGTATTTGAAATGAAAGATGAGCGTTTGAGTTTACTTTCCAGATTATTATTAAATGTAGAGAATTTAAGTTTTGAAAGAGGCCTTGAAGGCTGAGAACTATTGAAATTTACTGATTCTAGAGCGGTGCAACATTTTTGCAAAAAGGTAATTAAAGTGTTATAATAAAAACCTTGCTGCAAATTAGAGCCACATTTTAATTCTAAAGTAGTGACCGTGGCAGAATCTACGCATCTATGAGCATGTGAAATAAAAGGAAAATCCCAATTAATGACTTCATATCCTGAATTGTCAAGTAATGACAAATTTTCTTGAAAAACATTTAATATATTTCTTAACGAGTGATAGTTTCCAGAAGTAATTTTTTTGCATAGAACTACAGCCTGCCAATGAGCGGTTGCAATTAAACGCTTATTTTCATATCTTTGTTTCAAATTATTGTGAGCTAGAGGTTCATTTTGCAAAGAAGAAATGAGATAATTAAATTTATCAATGTGACTTAAGGAACTATTATTATGAATAAGGGAATCGTAGGTGTCTATGAAAGTTTGCCAACTCTTTGGTTCTCCACTGAACTTTGGCAATTCAATTTTGGGTAATTTGACATTTTTACTAAGGACAGGAGGAACATTTGGCGAGTTACTCAATGTACAAAAAAGCTGCGTGTAGATTGTTTGGATATCATAAAATTCGTCTATAAACAAACTGTGAATATCATGTTGGGAGGCAAGATCATTACTGTCTCTCGAAGCTTATAAATCAGTTGAATTTCTGTGAATTTCCAGAAATGCATATCTACACTAAAAATTTACGTTAACGGACTCATCATTAATTGCGTTAACAGCGATCGTTTTCAACCGTGTTAGGGCAATATATTGTTTTTTCTTTGACAAAAAAATAAGAAAGAAAATTTGTCATTGCTTGACAATTCAGTTTATGAAGTCATTAATTGGGACTTTACTTTAAACTGTTCGGTTCGAACACGAGATTGAAAAAAAAACTCAACGTTGAGTTTAATGAAGAGGTACCAGTAGTCTTTTTGTATATGTGAGTGATGATAATGAGAAAAAAGTTTTACTTTATTCAATTATATAAAAAATTATTATACAATAGAGATGGTATATAATGAGTATGAGAAAAGTGTATTTATTTTCAAAGAGAATAATTCAAACTTATATGAGAGATAAATAATGTAAACACAATATTATTTCAATAATAATGAGAGATTAATTCTATTATAAAACGCGAGAGTATATACTATATTATATTATAATGAGTATTTAATCAATCATCCACCAGCGAGAATCGAGAATTAAAGCGACTTTTTGCCTGAACAAAGCATTCACCGGTAAAACAACAAACGTGAATGCAATATTGTTAGAAACTGAGTTGAACATTTGTACCTAAAGAGAAATGCAAATTTAAATCGAGAGTACAAATGTTTTACTTATGACTATTACAACCAATATAAATCTCGGTTTGATTGGACCAAAAATAGGTGGTGTTTTTGAATATTAGCTGACTATATAATAAGGTTACTGAAACTTTATAAATTAGAAATAATATCAGTGTATTATACTTTCATGACATTCCTTGGTGAGTTGAGCTATATAGTAGCGCCGGCAGATTTTTATATACTGGCAGAGAGGCGGTAAGTCCCTCGTTTCGTGGTATCAAACGCACGCCCGATACTCGAAGGTACTCGTGTCAATATAAATACATATAGTGTGATACAAAATAGAGAATGGAGCAACGTTTGACCCTCAAAAACCGGACAACTCCGATTCTCCTAGTCAGATAATTTGTCCTCTCTGCATTGCTTTATTGCTAATTGTACTAACAGTGTTTCCTGGAAAGAATAAAGTTTGATACTGTACGCATGAATCGCCTCAAGAGTATGAGAGTTGCACGCATTGAATAAAGTTATATTTACTCTATGAATGGTGCCATTGCGTTTGATGTGTCTAGGTTTGTAGTAAACCAAGAGGTTCTTGGTTTACCACACTTACTTTTTGAATGGTCTGTATCTCCACAATTATAACATTTGTTATAGTAGTAAAAGATTAACCATAATTCATCTTGATTATTGTGAATTTTTACTATTAAACTCCCCATTTTATCAGCTCGAATCAAACCTTATGAAATTTCCACTTTACTTTCACTGAAAATAAAATTAAAATTTCAGCATAATACCATTTTGTCATGAAAATATGAAGCAAATAGTTCTCCCTGCTCTTCGGTAAGATCGCCAACACTGCAAAAATTATATGTGTTATTAGATCCACTCGGATTCGTATTCATTTTCATTCAAATCAAACTGACGTAACTGAGTGTATACTAAATACTGTGCTTGTCTTAATCACCCCTACTAAGACCTATGCCTTAATCACCTTGTAACACTTTTGAACAACATGGCACTATCTGTCAAAAATCACCTCTAAATTTGACACTTGTAAATTTTTACCAGATTTACAGTATGAAACGTATTTGGTGTTCAAGAACCACTTCGGCACAAAAGACATTAAAGTTCCAAAAAACACTTTGTGTTTATAAGTAGACAGAGTTTTATAAAAATAAGAATGTTTTAGGGATAGCTTTGGAGAAGTGAATATTTATAATAAACTTAAAGAATATTTTATAAAATATGTTAATAAATCATAAACCGCCTATAAGATGGCAAAAGAAAATTCTAGTGTTTACAATACATTATACTTTTTTTATCAGACATTTATAGTTTAATCATGTCTTTAACAAATGTACGTTCATTTAAAGTCACAGAATACTCACAATTTTTTTTCAAATCTCTTTGTGATGACACCAGATAAAAATAGATATGACAAATACCATACAATATGCTGAATTATTCACAATATGGGATAATAAAATAAAAAAACATTTAACAAGACATGTATATATTATTTGTCAAATATTGTATAAAATAAATAATCATTTCCTAAGCATATACAATAAAATATATGGATTCATTCAATCCAATCTTTCATAATCTCTAAAATCTTTTAGGCTATTTGGAAGACCGTAAAATCCATACATAGAAAAACCTGTAAATAACAATTTTCACAATACAACAATATCGTTTATTGATTTGAATGAGTATAATAAAGGAAGGAAATAAAATCAGAGTTGGATAAAATTGCAGTATATCATTCATAAGTAAATTTATTATAAAAACATTACTCACAAATCAAATGGTAGAGATTCAAAAGAATATTTGAATTAAATGAGTGACATGTCATATACTGAATCAATAGGAATTCTTTTCACGAGAGAAAAATACAATACATCAACCAATAAATTATTTAATTCTTCATTCTACCGAATTTCTATCAACAAATTATCCTTATGTGAAACTGATTATATGTAGAGACGTAGGTAATAATTATTTAATCCTAGAATTTTTGTTCTGGCAATTTATATTACAGATTCCGCATCTTTTATACAACTCATCTGTTAGTTTTTCAAACAAGACAACAAGATACATCAGTTCAGTTTTGTGATACTTAAAAAATGAATTAGAATACATTCATACATTAACTGAATAAAAAATAAAATCCAAGCTCAAATGATCGAAACAGAGGTAACGCAAACAATTTCACAAAACTAAAATTCTCATACCACTGGTTTAAAATAATTTTAATTACAAAATATCATTCGAAATGAATATTCACAAACTGAAACTTATTATCTATCAATACCAATAGATCCATTTCGGTTAGTGGTTAGTAGTTTTAGTACGTGAGTTTGGAATTTGAAGAACAGATAAAGCTATAAGCCAAAGAAAGAGCACAACAAACGAAAAGCAAAACACATTTTTTTATGGAAATTTCATATAGGGGATCGCAACAGGACTTCCGAAGAAAAATTGGGATTATTATTAAAAGTTTCTCATCTCCATATGTTCTTAACTCATCTGCTAGCTCAGGCAAACAAACATCTTCTTTAAATATACATGATGATTGGCTTCAATTATAATGATCTAAAGTTTACTACTATCTTTTCTTCTCAATTCGATATTTTTAAAAATTTCAGTCATAGCTTGTCTATGTTTTTTCTTATCATCGTTCATTTGACCCAATGATTTGAAGTTGCGTGAAGTGTCCTCAGTTATAGAAAGGCCTTCGTTTGGTAAATGAATACTTCTAAAAACATTACCCATTCTTTTTTTGTGAGTCATAAAATCTTCGTCAAACTCTTCTTTGTTTGTCTTTTTACCATTAGGAGGTTCAACTTGATAATTATTTGGTTTGCTTTCAATGCCCTGTTTTTTATCCCTCTTCACGTTGCCTAGGCTTTCTGCTCTAGAGTTGATAAATGAAATAAATTTTTCTTTAGCCTCATTTATGTTGATACTGTCTTGAATAACATCGTTATTTTTCTCTAAGGGGATTACCTTGTTTGGGCTTCCCTTATCTTGAATTTTCTCGTTATTGTATACATTTTCTTCAATCGGAATATAATTTGGTAGCACAGTCATCCTTCGCAATATTCCACCCAGATTTTCCATGAATACTTTGGTCTTTTCTGACGTAACTGTTAAATTTTCATCACCTGGTTGGAATTCTGATGAATCTTTGTTTTCTACTTTTTTTGGTGGTTTTAGTAATATATTGTTAAGCCTGCTAGAAGTCAGTTTGGGAAAGACTTCCTCACTTTCATTTTTGGCACTACCTGATGGCATTGGAGGTGGCGCAGGAGAGTTCGTTTTTTCCTTTGCATGAGGTAAGGGAGAACTGTTTAAAGATGGTGGAGGCGTTGGAGGACGAGACTTTTGGGTTACAGAGCTATCACTTTTCTCATCATCAGATTCACTTGATTCATGTATCGATGATGGAGTGTCTGGAGGAATGGGAGAGTCGACTGATTCAACATCACCCTTATTATTTGATAACTCATCTCTTTCTTTTAGGAGCTCAGAGGAACTGGAGGAAATGGGAACATTTTCTGAAATAATGGTAAACGGTGAAACAGTAGGTTCTGCAGGAGAGACAACATTATCGCGGTGCACAACAGCAACAATACTCTGTTCACACAGCACAATATCTGAGACAATGGATACACGATCTTTAGAAAATTTACGTTCTAAGGAATTATGAAGATTATTAACAACTTCTTCCAACATTTCATCCAATTTTTCCAGTTCTTCTTGTATTTTCAGAACCTCCACTTTATCTTCAGTAATCACAGGAGGCAGGGGGGCTTGCTTCTTTGTTGATTGTTTCATATCGGAATTCTCAAATTCATCAGGTTCAAAATCATTGTTATCGTAATAATTTAGAACAATCTTTTTGGAAATCGTGTTTTCATGAAGAGGAGAAGCGTTTTTTTGTACTTCCGAATATGGTCTTAGAGAAAAATAGTAAGTAGGAAGGCCTAAGAAAAGAAATAACAAACCCATGCAATATGTACAGCATTCTCAATCCACTCTCGAAATGTAGATCTATCTCTGCAACACTTCAACGATCAATTGAGTAACAGTTTTGAAGTATGTTAAGGATAATTATTGATAAGAAATACATTTCGAAAACTGGTACTTATTTTTTTAATTGAGATTCTTACCTAATGCCATCCAAACCCCAAATCGGATCCAAGTGTGTATATCAAGCATAAGCATTAAATAAATATTTATCAATATGCTAATTGCTGGTATGAGAGGTACCAAAGGAACCTATTAAAAAAAAATTATTGAAGGTAAGATTGGAAGGGCAAGCATATTTGTTGCAGCAACTTTGTTCTTCCCCGACAGTTCCGAT
>WOGJ01308967.1:5104-15530 GCA_015342185.1 Leptinotarsa juncta
GACCAGACGGAAGATCTGAACAGCCTAACAGATGAACAGTTCAGATCCAGACCAAAACATTCGACGGAACTGCCGAGTGGCTATGTGACATGTTTCAAACTGTGCAAAATATCACATATGATCGATATTTTCATCGTCTCCAAGGCGGACTCGAGACTAAAATGGCTAATTATGGTTATACGAGTACAATGGTAGGACTAATCGCCTCTTTTCTAGCCGACAGAAGATGTTAATGTAGGAGAGTAGGATAAAAACTCTCCACCAGGCAACTCTTTCATCTCACCTCTTCTCGGTGTATAAGGTAGATGTGCTTGGGCTAGAGAAAAACTTCAACAAGTAGACTACCTACGTAAGCAACACAGAACTGCTGGTAAGATCCACCAATCATCAGCTTTCTACTGGATACCTGCAACAATAAGCGGACAGATTAGAGGAGTGAGCCAATATCTGGAAGATCAACATCCAATCCGACAAGAGTCAGGGGATACAACTCACCTGGAGGTAGGCGCAACCAAAAGAGGACACGTCGACTGGGATTTTTTAAACAAACAAAACAAGATATCTGGGGATTATCCTCGACAGAAAACTGACATTTAGATCCTATATCGCACAGTGGTTGAGACTGGCAAAAGCCGCTCGACACAAGCTATATCCCAGAAATATCATTGATCTCCACGTAAAACTACTCATAATCTTAACAATTCTCATCATACGTGAATTTTCTCTTGAGATACCACGTCGAGAAACATTCAAGCAAATTTGGACACATCCTTACCCAGCGCTGTGTGATCTTCAGAACACAAGAATTAGGGACGACCCCAGATTTCATAAGAGAAATAAGCACAAGAGAAACAAAACCAAAACAAAACCAACTTTAATGTATAAGTTTGAAAATGTCCATATAGGACGAAACTGCAGTAACGTGAATTACAAATGAAAGTGGTATAAAACATGGAAAGTTTCAATTCTCTTTTTTCCCAAGATTTCAGTAAATCATCAAAGATTTCTGAAATAAGCGGGTATTCACTTCATTTTAATTCAGTAAAATCTTGAAATTTTTCTGATGAATTATTTCAAATAGATGATTCCAGTAAGTGTTTGAAGGTGGTTGACAATGTTCCGTGGTGCATTTCATCAGTTTGGATTTCCATTGGCTAATATGATATATGAAAGAATCTGTAACAATTAAAAAGATTAGTTGAAAAAACTGAAATTACAATGAAATAACATACACGAAGCTCCTGTTAAACAGTTGATAGGACAGATTGGCCATTTGCGCACGAGAGAGCACTGCTCGTGTAAGTGAGAGCTCAGAGTAACGAGAGAGATAAGTATTTATTTACTTTTTTTGACCTTTGTGCTTCATTTCCTATTTTCTGAAAAACAGTATTTTGAATTAATATTTTATTTTTCTCAGCCATGGAATCAACAACAATTGAATTTGCCGTTGACATGACTTGCGACTCTTGCGTTGAATTAGTTAAAAACAATTTGGCTGGTGTTTCTGGAATTGAAAATGTTCAAATAAATTTGGAAAAGAAGCAAGTTGTAATTCAAAGTAAGTTGTCGACGTTACAGTTATTGAAAATTCTGGAAAATACTGGAAAGAAGGTTGCTGTGAAAGGATATGCTGGTAGTCAAGCAGCAGTATCCATTTTGGAAGCAGGGAATACAAATATCAATGGAGTAATTCGTTTCATACAAGCAACTCCTAATACTTGTATAATCGATGGCACTGTTGATGGTTTGAATGCTGGTTTACATCACATTTTTATTCATGAATGTGGAGATATATCCGCAGGTAAATGTAGTTGAAAACTAATGAAAATTGTGTTGAATCAATAATGCAGAAACCTGAAAAAATTACTTTATTTATGAAAGAGTACTGATATAAAATTTCACTTGTATGGACAAACTCTCCTGGTGTCCTTCAAAGTTTTGGGCAGAAATACTTGTTAATGGTAAAACTGGAACCTCTGGCGTAGAATAAATCCAAAACCTAATGCTTTTTCCAATTACCAGAAAGCTTCACGCGTTTCATCAACCAAGTTGGCATCTTCAGGAGACGAAGAAAATTGGTGAAGCCAACTTGTTCGAAAAAGTGCTTGTTTTTGGAAAGACAGTTGTCTTCATTGGTGGGACGGTAGCCGGTTGGGTAGGCATGAGTGGTTTGTTTGTGTCAATACCTATAATCCATGCTAGGAATCGCGAGTTGAAAAGTAACACCGCTTTAATCTTTAGCTCACACAAGCCATCTTGCCATGAGCACTTTTTTTAATAATTTTGAAAAACGATTCATTTAATCCTTGCCAAAAAGTGTATGACTTCATGTCACCAGAAGAGAGAAATCTGCTTTATCACACTGATAGTTGGAAAAATTCATACACCTAGGTAAATTGTCCCAAGTAACCATTTGCTAATCATTATTCACTTGAAATATTGGACAGTGGTTACCTGAAATACTGAATACTGAAATTAGTGATTACTTTCAGAACACATCAATACAAATTATTACAGTAGTGAGAAACCGCTAATTATTTGTTGGTGACGTAGTTGTCACCGGCATTTTTTGTGAAATCATTTTCTCAATATGACCACTTCTTCAGAAAGATGACTGACCCTAGTTATTTGGAAATTATTTTTGTTTTCTACTTCCCCATTAATAATAGTAATTGTAGATGAAATTTAGAAGAGAAGAATAAAATACTTCCAGATCTTTTCCATTTTCTCTAGATGTATGGAGAATTAGAAAGCTATGAAGATTTTCTTTTTCAAAAACTTATCCCTTCTAAAACAATATTTCCCTATCAATAAAGTCATTTTATAATTCTGTGAAAATAAATTGTTTAGACAGGACAATTAATTAATTTTTTATTGAAGAATTTAGTCACTTACAGACTATACATTTTAATTACATACTTCCTTATTTTTCCAAAAATGATAATTCAAATTAGTGCATGTATGAGTGATGCTATTTTTGATGGGGTGAATATGTTTGTAACTTAATCTATTTGAAGCAATAATCTGTTAAATTTCATTTAAAAAACCCCTAGGTCTAGGTCAAAAAACAAAAAATATAACTAAATAATAATTTAAAAAATCGTGCATTTTAATACACATTAAACTATAACTAAAAATGTAACTATAAAATATAATTTCTTAAGAGTTGAATTCTTTTTTTATAATGTAACTCGCGTACCGACCCGGCGCCGCATGGGTGTGGCGCACTAAATATACATATGAACGTGTAGGATTGCTGCTAATCATAAAGTGTTATAGGGAGTGGCACGCACTGCCGCCTCTCCGGCCGGTACCGCCGCAACCGTCCTGCATTTTAAATCTGTAATATCTTCGAAAATGTTCATTTAAATTATATGCTGTAACGGGCTATATCGATCTATATTAAATGCACAATGTATTTAAGGTTCTTCATTGGATAAGGATTAATGCCGTATTGCTTAAAATCGCTTCGTAAAAAAGTAAAGGATGAGAAATGGTTATTGTGGGTTATCTCTAAGTGATAGACATTTACCATCGCGGACTTCTTTGTCCTGTAGTACATTTTTTGATCTAGGGTTCAGAGAGTTTGCAATGTAAGCCCAAAAAATGTGTGTAAAATTATCAGTGTTTCTCTACTATATTATGCATGTTATATACATATAAATGTTCCTCTTGAACCACTCTATTTAAAAACCCACATCAAATTCCGTGACGTAGTTTTAGATCTAAGCAGCGGAACAGACAGTGGGAAGCGACTTTGTAGTGATTTCAAAGATATAAAGATGATCTAGGTACCTAGTTTGCATTTAACATTTTCAGGTTGTGAAAATGTTGGTAATGTTTTCAACCCTGAGGGTACCCCAATTGGACGGACCTATGGAGATTTAGGAGAGATACAAAGTGATAATTCTATGAGAGCAGAATTTCGTTTGGAAAATGACATTGTTAAAGTTTCAGAAATAATAGGTAGAGCATTCGTTATTTCAAATAAATCAGGAGATGGAATAAATTGGGAAAAACTAATTTGTGGAGTAATAGCTAGGTCTGCAGGTCTCTTCCAAAATCCAAAATCAATATGTGCATGTGATGGAACTACTATTTGGGATGAGGTTGTCAAGGCTAAGTCTACATTGTAAATTATATTAATTAGAGACTCAGGAAACATTCCAATTTTGACAACACTGATGAGCAAAAATTTATCAACTCACAAAAAAATCATCGACATTTTAATAACTATCCTATTTCAACAGTTCATTTTGCAAACTCCTGGAGAGAAATCAAAATCCATCTCAGAATGATATTTTACTTGAAGTAACGAGCATTTGGGTTGACATTGTATTGATGATCAGTATGAGAGTGTATCTCATGAAGATAACTTCAATTGAATATCAATGATATATTTGAGGGGTAATTAAAAATTATTGGGTTGTATTTTTGGCAGTTGATTATTCATACTGTTGGGGTTATGGTTTAGATGTGAGAAATAAAGTAAAAATCATTTCTATGAGAATGTTAACATGATTTTTATTTCCTTTAATTTTTCAACTATTATTCTGTGACTAAATATTCAATAGAACATATTGAAGTGAAAACCTAACTCCCCTGCGCCAAACTTTTCAGGAGATAAAAAAAACATTTTTAGCAGTGTAATATTAATTATTCTTAACTTTTTTGAAATAGTTAAATTACCATATTTTTCAACTAGTTTGTATGATCCTAAAAATTGAACATTGTATATTCTGGAAATCGGACTTACCGAGGTTTTCAGTATGTTGAGTCTTCACTTTAGTAAGTTTTCATCTGAAGACTGACAAGTATAAGTACCGAATTCAACTTCGTCAACATTCTTCTGATACCTTCTAGGACTCATCTAAGTAGATATAGTGCAAATTAGTAGACATGAAACTTTAATATGTTGCAGATACTTAAATTTGGATGCTTTCTTTGGCAGTTCTTCGAATTTGTTGCCAAGGATATTACAAGCTGTTATCAAACACTCCAAGGCCGTTTCTGGAGTAGAAAGTGACTAGTTTTTTACTGACCATTGCCAAGACAATATCTGTTAGAAAAAAACTTTTTGCACAATCAAATTTTCTTTTCCTCCAGGGGCATATAGTAGAATCAAAATATGCCTCCTCTTGAATCTCCATCTATACATTTTTTCCTTTGTTGAACGATTTTCAACATACTGAATAACAAGCATCGTTCTCTCTACTATTGTAGCAGCCAGAATCCATTGAAGAGTTCTTTTCTCTTCTAATCCGAAATATTTATGCAATAAAAGCCTTTTTCTTACAGTCACATCTGTGCTTCATTGCTCCATTGCGTTTTTCATTGTATTTTTTGTTCCTTCTTCCTCAGTATTCGCCTCTCAGACGCTTTTTTTAAATTCTTTTTTGCTTCGTCAAAACATTCTCTTTTACTCCTGTTTGCTGTTACAATGTCCAGGCAGTTGTTCTGAATTCGATTCGATAGTGCTGCCAAAATCAGTATCTGTAGGTGTATCTAAACCACTACTTACAGTTGTCAGCAAAAAAGCTACAACTTCACCAATTACTTCAATATTGCCAACACGGCTTGCTTCTGTGCTTTCCTTCGCAGACCTTTGCAAATTAACACAGTTCGTAATACCATAGACGCTAGTAGGAGTGCCTTCTATAGTATCATCAACGGGATGCTTTGAAAGAATCGGAACTTGCGTTATTTTGTAAATTAGGCCTACTTCAGGATCGCTCTGCTCCATTACATCCTCATGGGCTGGAGAAACACATTCAAAATATTCTGGCCAAATTCCAGTCAAATGTGTGAATTATTTCACATCTACTTGTAATGTTTTCTATCAGGTTCTTCAAGCTAATATCCACACGAGTAGTCTCTTTCCAGCCAAGGTTTCTGTGGTGCCAGGATACTCCAATTCAGAAAGCCTACAGCTCTTATAACCAGCACAAAATTTGTTGAGCCTTATTCTTTCGATGTATACAGTAGGCACAACCCTTAGGTCGCCTGCAGAACAGAAAATATTAAGATATAAGGTTATTTATTTGGTGCTAGATGAAAAATGAAACAATTCATATTCGCAACTTGAAGTTAGAAAGCCGAATAATTAATATTCCTGGCTATTATCATAGATTGAAACGTTAATTGAATATCGAATAGGAACTAAGTAATCAACTAATCTCTGATTGATCATACGAAAATGTGTAATGGAACATGAACTTTGATTACCTACTCAATGTTAACATAGACAGTGCACTGATTTAACTTACCTGAATTCTTATACACCACAGTACTCCTTTGATTTCCCTATGATTTCACCCAGACCAACTGTACCATTTTTGTACCTCGATACATTATTTTTAGCTGAAAATGAAATTAAACTTCATTTTCAGATTTAGGTCAAATAACGAGGAAAACTCTCATCTCGGCAGTACCACATCAAGTCCAATTGTTGACATTCATGATAAAATGTTTTCAACTCAGCCTAGGTAAATACGTGTGGATACTCAAATTCATATAAATTATTATCTAATCCTGTTCAAGAATAGTCTACTGAATGATATTTAATAATAACTGAACAATTCCCATGAAATAGTTGCAAAATGAGGAATACCTATTTAATCTGCGCGCCCATCATTGTACACTCGACCGCGACGGCTCAAGTTGCGAGGATTTCATGAAATCGAAATGGTAATGGCCGATTTAAGAGTTGTTCTATTTATCCAATAGAGGGCGAACCAATGCACTTTTGATGAAAAATAATTTCACGAGGTGTCCTTCATTTCAGTTTGATTTGCGGGAGTGGGTAATTTAAACTATAATCATTGCAGGATAGTTTAGGCAATTATTCGTCACGCACTACTAGTTACGCGGAAGGAATTCGCAATTGGTGAATGCTATCAATACAAGTGATTGCAATATCTTTGGACAAACGCAGGCTGAACAAGCCGCTGCGGTCAATCAGGACCTAGAAATGACTTCACACTTCCTCAGCAGGCCTGCAATGGATTAGTTATTTTTCAATAACTTCAAAAATACAAAGTTATGACCGATTTCAATCAATCAGACAATGGTATAAAACAAAAACCAGAGTATATTCTACTGTGTGTTCTGATTTCATAATAATCTTTCACCCAAGGTGGATGAATATTGAAAACACTTTTCCAACACCAGAACATTATGATCTCCTGAGATCATAATGAGAACGTTGCTATCTTACATCTTAATGAACAAATTCATGCAAATTAATTTTGACGATCCAATTTTTTATTAATTTAAAATATTATTTATCTGCTTTGTAATGATGGTACTCGAACTTCTTTTCTGATCTTCATATTACAGTGTTCATTTTATAATCAATCATTATATAAAGTCACTAGATGGTGTAATTACGTTACTTTTAACTATACTTCATATATTCCAGATAGATGGCAGCAGTAATAGCAGTATCTTTGGCTCTCAAAAGTAACTATGCTGTAAATTCAATTTCACTTCAAATAATTTCACTTAATCACCAAATATGATACTTTTGAATGAACAATGTGATAACTTCAGTTATTTATACTGTAATCATTATTTTGACTGCGTTTTCTACAAAAAAAAAACTTCATTTTCAATATTTTTTTATATGCAACGCAACTGGATCAATTTACCATACATATTCACTATTGTTAAAATACCCATCTCTTTTTTAGTACTTTCCTATTAATTTGATCGATTGAGGACAAAAGTTCGGCGGGAGAAGGGTTACTTAGGCATGAAAGTATGTAGTGTATACTGGGTGAGTACAAATCATTGTACATTGGCTCCACTCAGATAGGTATTAATGGGGAGATAAACTTGAAATTCGGCACAAAGGTATGGTTCATTGGAGTCGATATATCTAAAGAAACAACAGTTTAAAACCTATTTTGATTTTACCGAAAATGAATCCAAGTCAAAAATTTGAAATGAAACCCTATACATTTTTCACACCCTTTGATAGAATATAAAACTCTTTTTTCAACGATATAACACAAGTTACCATTTCTTTTCAAAACGTTGGCGTAAGAGCTATTTTCTCCAAATTCAATATGGCGGCCCTATGATGTTATCTATGGAAATATTGTCAAATAACATGATATAGTGAGAAATAAAACACAAAAAGCCAGTTTTCAATCGGTAAATTTTTTATCACTTCAGGTACTTCTTCATTAATTTTATTTTAAATGTTATGTATTTACGGAGTATTGTTTTTCAAACTTTATTATTAAAGTGTAACTATTGTAAAACAGGAAATTTAAAGAAACTATGCTGTTCATTTTTCTGTATCAGTAAAAAGGGTGTCTTTCATAAGATAAAGTAAGTGAGCTTTGAAATTTTCACTTTTTCACTGGCACAGAGAAATGAACCGTATTTTTGACATTTTTTTGTAGTACAAGAAGTACACTTCATTGTTGTAGTTTAAAAAATATCATTTTCTATTAACATTTTCGGAATAAATGAAGTAAAATATGATATTGAAAATATATATTGAAATTACATGAACTGGGCAAAATGGGTTACCTCCCATCCGTGAAGAATGTTCTGTTTTCACCGGAAGGGCGGGCTTTTGAAGAAATTAGGGCTGAAAATTTCGCTCTCTAGAAAGTTCTTGTTGGACTTATGATCTTATGTTTTCACTCTTTACGATTTAACAATGTTGTCATGTGTGAAATAAATAGTTGCGTTTTCGTTTTTCAACATAGTAGTACGGTTTTTTTTGCATTCTAATTTCACAAGAAAACTGCTCGTAATTCAGAAACAATCCAAGAGTTTTAGAATAGTTCAGAACATTACAGAATGTTCGAAAACATTCCACAACTTTCAATAGTATTCAAGAATGTGCATGGTGGAATGTTACGCAATAATCTGAAACGTTTGGGGAAATTCCGGAACATCCCAGATCAGTGTGGATGACAAGAGAGCTACATGATGGTGTTAGGTCTCTATCCTGTTAGGATAGGACATCAAATTAAAACGACCAGTTTAGGTAGACTCACTTATATTCAGTTATACACGCTATCTTTATGAATGCTCAGAATATACTGACTAATAATATCTAGTCATTCGAGTACAGATATGATTCATATTCGCGACGTTTCCATTATATAGTTATATTAGAATAAAATAAGTTACAATACAGGGTAATTCCTATTTAATGTTTTATTGATAAACCCAATATCCCACTCAAAATATATTGAAATCATTCTTAAGTTCTAATGTAAACCAATGGCCATTCTTATTTCTGCCAACTTTCGTCCTCGTAAAGGTTTGGTAAAGGCATCAGCTTGTTGTTCACCTGTCGGAATATATTTTAGTATGATTGTCTTTTGTTCAATCTGTTCTCTCAAGAAGTGATATTTGATATCAATATGCTTTGCTCTTTTATGATCACTCGGGTTGTTGGCCAAGCATATGTAACCGTTATTATCCTCAAATATAACAATTGGTTTCAAAAAAATTAGATTAATACTAAAGAGCCATATGTTCAGCTTCAGTGGATAAAGCGGCAACTGTAACTTGTTTCCTATAGTATTCCACGTTATTGTACCATTATCAAGTGCCTTGAATAACTATTCTGTCGTACTTTTTCTATCAGTTTCGTTGTTGCTCCAATCCGAATCTACATAGTCAACAATCAAACTGACAATCGCATTTAAAATATTTTAATTCAATTTCAATTGTACCTTTTACTGTTTTCAGACATTTTTTAAGTTCATGATTATTTTTACTTTGATAACTACTCAAAATATTAATGGCCAAACACAAATCTGGACGAGTGCGTAGTATTGTAAACATGAATTGACTAATTAAGTTTCTACATCGTGCATCAAATTTTCATCAATATTCAAAAGATCATAGTTCAATTTAGTTTCCAGAGGTGAATTCACCTTTTTAAAATCATTCATGTTATATTTAATCAAAATAGAATTCAGGTAACAACTTTGATCTACCATGCGAAATATATTCATCAGATATTGCTTGAAATTGTTCATTACTTCTATGTCTTTTGTAGATATTGTAATGAATCTGAAGCCGGCCCTGACAGAGCCAGCAAACGCATGATTCATCGGGAATGTACGCGATAAGCCTACGCACATAATCTAGGCCAGCGCCGAAATCCGTAGAAATATCCGGACCATTCTTTGACCATATAAAAAAGCGCCAATCCCAGTCGGCGGGCAGTCTGTACTTAGAAAGTGAATCGTGCGTTTAAGGAAAGGAACCTAACTGTGAAGATAAATAAACGTTAGTTACTAAGTGTGTATATAAATTAGTGAAATATTGTAAAAATAAATTTGTTTATGACAGTTAATTCTTTAAATTCGTTACAATTGGAGATCAGAAGTGGATTTTTAAAATAAATTTGTGAGCGCTTTGTGGACAATCTTTGTATTACAGTGAAATT
>WOGJ01308968.1:0-10440 GCA_015342185.1 Leptinotarsa juncta
CTGAAGTTATCAACGCCTGGTTTGGTGTTGTTTAAATGAAAATTTAATGTCTCTGGGTGAGAATAGTAATCAGTTTCAGATGAATTCACAAAAGATTGTTAGTATAAAAAAAATTCTCTGATGTTTGAAATATTATTCATGTTCCTCATTTCTTTCCAAAATGCACCATTATGTTGGTTTTGATTGATTGATTCTGAATATCAAAAATTCTTTGAAGTTAAACTTCTGAAATCCATAAAAAAATTGAGTCGAAGGTAATCAGTTATTCATGGTCCTTTTTGGGTATTTCAGTCTCCACAGCGTTGAAATTGTTGGAGGTGAAAAACCCAAGTCGATAAAAAATTTCATTTATAATTCACTCAGTTTGTGAAAAGAAACTCTGGTTTCACAAGTTTCCACTTGACTTTTGTTAACTTTCCATGTGAAGATCAGAAATATTAAATATTAGCTGTTAGTGTATACATGAAAAAAATGAGTAAAAAGTTCCTGTCTTTGGATAAAACTAACTAGAGTTATGTTTTTGATTGTGGAGGTTTCAAAAACTTCCGTCTATTTCAAACTTGCAACTTCACAAAATGATGTTGAACTCTCCCCTAGGACTGTATTTGGGAAATGTTATTAGCGTAATCCTGCTCCAATCCAATCTTCCAATATTTTTTTCTATTTTCATAAGTATCAAAGCAAATCAAAGCATAAGTATGCAAATCTTATTAAGCTTTCATTGGTCTAATCTGATAACCTGCATTGTCCTCTGAATTCCTACTTATATTTTCTGCTTTCTATCTGTTGAAGTTTCTATTCCTTTTTATGTTACACTTTTCACCCAAACTTCACCTCAAAATTGTTTTACTCAGTTTCCATTTTTTTTATTACCTCAAGAACTATTTTCAACATATAAATTTGTATTTAAAAGGGCTACCCATTAGCCGACTGTAATAGGAATGAAATGTTAAATGTTATCGGTTAGCAGTTTATGTCCTCACAATCATTGAAATTATCATATGAAATTGAAATGGATAAAGTGTCTCCAATTCCACACTAATTTCTGAATTCAATCTAACTTATTTGTTAATCGTTTCATTTGTATACAACACATTGGAACGGAAAGTTCGAAAACAAATCGCCAGTCACTCCTACGGAATTGGAAAAAACAAGCAATAAAAACGAATAATGTTTGAAGAAGGTTGTTTAAACTTCATATCTCTCTTATCACTCTGACGACTGGAACCATAAAAGTTAGTGCTCAAGGTATTGTTAAACCGAAAATTTCATCAAATTATCACCTGACAGAATGGGTAATTCGCACAGAAAAAGTAGTTATGATGTTCAACAAGGAATAGAACAATTTAAGGCAGCTGAGAGAGCAGCTAAAATCAAAAAAGAAAAGGATATGGCCAAGATGAAAAGAGATAAACAGCAAAAGATGTCCAAGGGATCTGGAGAATCGCAAGTGAAAGTTGACAATGCGAAAATTGATGGATGAATGCAGATTTATATCTGGCGTTTGAATATGAGATGTCGTTGTGTCTTTAGTCAAAAAATAATGTCATGGTTGTTTACTGTAAATAAATATTTTTTACGAAAGTGTTTTGCTTACAATGTGTGTTATACATGTCATCGAGATTCTAGTAATTTCTTTGAATATCAGGTAGTATGTTGAAGATAGCCTGGAGTTTTTGGTATTTAAATTGTACATTTAGAAACGGGGTAAATATTAAAATTGATTGTAATGAATATTTACGAATGAAAACAACTGATAGTTTTCGATTAAATTTGCCGAAAAACCTACAAAAAATTGCTCGTTTATAAATAAAAATGACAAAAAATGAAAAGACAAAAAACACCGAATTGAAAGTGGTGGATACTTATTCTTCAAGTCGATATCTCCAACCAAACTTTGTATATGGGGCCGTCCATTAATCACGTCATGTTTTTTTTTACATTAATTAACCCCCTTCTATTCCCCTTACCTACAAAGAATCTTTAAATTTGTCTTTTCTTATACTCTGCAAACAGGTATTTTATACAGATCGCCTACTTAAGACATTGTTTTAATGAAAAACGTACGTGGTAACGGCGTATGAATGTATTCAGCGCCGAAATAACAAAATATAACTGACAAGCCGAGCCGGGCGGTCATCGTGGTGCACGAAAAACTAAATACACGTCACTTCTTACAACACCCCCCCTCCTCCCTTGTGATATCTCGTGATTTTTGCTAAACCCTCTCCCCCCTTTCAAGCCATACGTGATTAATGGACGGCCCCTATGAACGTTGTTACACGAATCACGAAATTGGTATTCACAAAAATGTGCAGGGATACATAGGAATTGTGTTTTAAATAAAAAATTCGAACCTGTTGTTTTTAGTCAGTTATGAATTTATCAATTTTTGTATTTTTTGTTGACCTGTCTTTTTCTAACATATTATTTCGGAAAGTTTATTTGACAAGGTCAGAACATTCCTTTTGCCATGACATTTGGTTTCCACCTGATGGAAATTTTTATACAATATTAGACACATTCCATTTCAGTCTACTTTGAAATTATCAGAAATAATTATAATTTTCATAAACACAATTTTTTGAAGAGACGATGACGATCCAATTTTCATAAGGTTATTAGTCAAATGTGACACAAAAGCCATTTGTAACTTAAGTGATTGTTTTGAAAATAATTGATTTGTATGTTCTATATTATGAGACTTTTTTCAGCAGTCCACCAAACCGCAAAACATGTTTTACTATACTACTGTGTTCAAAAAATAAAGTGAATTTTTTTTTCCAAAAAAATATTTATTCAATAATGAATTTTTATTGTGTCCCCTTCAAAGTAGTTTCCCTCAGATATAATACACTTGTACCAGAGATTTTTTTAATCTTCGAAACAGTTCTGATATGAACTTTTTGGTATGTCCTTGTGCTCTATCAACGAATCGGTTTTTATCTCCTCAATCGTCACAAAACGCCGTCCTTTCATTGGTCTCTTCAATCTTGGGAACAGAAAAAAGTCGTAGGGGGCAAATCTGGTGAAAACAGTGGCTGAGGCACGAAGACAGTTTTGTTTTTGACCAGAAGCAATTTCATAGGGTGAAAAGTTCCTAGGCTAATACACAGGCAACCTTAACCGTGTACAAATTTCACAGCTGTCGGACTAATAGTTTGTGGGATAAAAGATTTTGAGTGAAGCAACTTTTGTTAGTTTGAAGAAAATGGATGAGAATGATTTTCTTGTGTTAATGAAGCATTGCTTTTCAGAGAAAAAAGTGTTGAAGCCAGGATTTGGCTTGAAAAAACATCATTCGGACTTTTTACCTGGAAAATCAATCGTGGTTTGCTAAGTTGAAACGAGGTGAAACGAGCACCGAGGACGATGCACGCAGTGGTCGCCCCAAAGAGGCTGTTCCGATGAAAACATCAAAAAATTTCACAAACGAATTGACGATTCTGAGCAATTTTTGAAACTGTTTCACCTTGAAAAATCCAAATTTATGAGTCAATGTGTGTCAGTGGATGAAACGCGACTCCATGATGTCACACCAGAATCAAAACGTTTGGACGTATTGTACCGTCATCGAAGGCAACTATATTGAATAATGAAATCAAATTGTATCAAAAAATGTTTTTTCTATGTTAGCCTACGAACTTTGCAGCTCAACTTACTTGATCGAAAGCCATTAATTTGTATATGCTTCATTAAGTTATACTTCAATAGTTCATAAATTAGCAAAGGTGACTCGATTGATAAGTCAACTTCATGCTTTTGAAATTGTTACAAAAGTCTACCTTATTTTGATCGTACAAAAAATTGGTACGTGATTATAGGCGGTTGCAAGGACATACCAGATGAAGTAATGAGTGATTTCAATATCGAAAACCTACCATCAGTAAAACCTGAATGAATAGATAATCGATATAATTTATAAAACATTACTTGAAAGGTAAATAATGTCAGTGACTGTTTTGTATGCATTAGGTTCACATTTTACTACGTAATTTTTCTTCATTTTTGTGTAAGAACATAAAGCTGTTATTGATTAAGAGCATTTGAATTCTGAACATAATTTTTTTTATGAATGAACATACGAGATGAAATCCTATCTTGATATACGATTACACTTTGTGATTGTGAGACAAAATTGAACTTAAGTAATGTATCTCACTTAAAAAAAATGAAAATATTGAAAATGCGCTTTATTTTCCATGAATCTCCATAAATCTCCAATTTCATGAAATGCATGGTTTTTCTTCTTGTACAAAAATAATTGATTTTGTCCCTTGTGCAATGGCATACGTTATCTCTGGTTATATTGAGCATATCTTGTAATATACATATTGAAATTTTCAACCACACTAGTCTCCTGGCTGTCGACATATTTTCTTGTCTATTTTTATGTTGTGTCGTTTTAGGAGTATTCCTATTTTATCTGTATCTCCTCTGATGTAGGGCGAGATAGCTTTGGTTTCTTTTGTGTTCATTTCTTCCTTATTTTTATACTTTCTTCGGTGTGTGGCTTTGTGCATTGTATTCTTTATATACACATTCTGTTGAACAGCTTTCAGTATGTGTTTCAATTATTGATATTCCGTGTCTTCGTCTGTTAGACGTTCGTAACTGAATATAAGGGTGTTGGCTACAGCTTGTATTCGTGCAGGATGACGATGTGACTTCAATTTCAGGTATATGTTGGTATGCGTAGGTTTCTTGTAGACTATGTGCTGAATTCCTTCGTTGGGTTCTCTGCTAACTTAGAATATCAAGAAAAGGCAATTCGTTTTCTCTTTACATTTCTGTGGAGGATTTTCTTGTGGAGTGAGTTTAAGTATTTCTATTCAAGTATCCCCTTACGCATCGCTGGAAATGAGCAGAAGTACCATCCAAATGTAACCACTTTCTCTCGAACATGTCAAGTTTCGAAAACAGGAGAAATTTTCATTCAGAATATATTTAAAAAATTAGACTCCAATTATATGAAACATTAGAAAACAGATTTTGATAATCAATGGTTGGTATGATAGACGTGTCTATTTTCGGTGTTATAATAATAGAAACTCTGCTTATTCACAAGGCCATTATTATGAAATGTGGACCCGTATATGAACAGTAGTCAGTCCAAAAATCATCACTTCTGCTTTTGAAATTTATCTGGGAATAATGTGAGGAATCTCTGCTACACACTCCTAGACTACGAGTATATATTCATTATCTTCACTTCCAGTGGGACCAGATCATCAAAATCTGTGTAACAATCTTCCGTAAACCTCTTGATTTGGATGTTCCTGGTTCATTTTTATTAGGCCGTATTTTAATTCAGATAGATTTATATAATATCCCATTTTTCAGATTGTTTGATCAAGAAGATATTGATTCAAAAACTTATTTTTCAGTCAATAACCTAATGCACTTATTCGACAGGCATGCACCTTTCACAAGATCAAGAATGATTAGACCCAGCGCACCGTGGATTACCGATACTGTAAAGGAAATTATATCTATAAAGTAAAAAGCCTCTTGTAGGTTCTAACGGACGAATTCAGATATTCATCTTCAATTCTATGAAATTATACGGAACAACGTGAATAAAACTCTCAAATGAGAAAATCATGCATTTTTCGCATTCAAATTCAATAATAATACCTTTAAGGATATGTGGAAAATCAACCAATATTCCAGAAAATCTGAAACACCCTAGGGAAATCATTGATTTCTTCATCATACTTAGATCACCATACTTAGATCCACCTGAAGAACTATTGAATTTTTACAGACACAACCGTCTCGTTAATACAGAATTTCACTTTAAAGAAGTAAATGACTTATTTGTTGCCGAAACTATTTTGAATATAAAGACGAATGGAGCTGGTTGTGATGAATTAAATATTAGGCTGATCAGACTGTTGTCCACATATAACTGAGTATATCACCCATATTATAAACACTTGTTCCCTTGAGGGTATTTTTTCGGCAACTTGGGGTAGAGCACTAGTTGAAGTACTGCCAAAAAATCAAACCCTGTTGAATATAAAGATCGTCCTGCTATCAGTATCCTACCTACTTTGTCAAAAATATTAGAGCGTGCGATAGAGAGGCAGAATCCTTTCGGAATTCAATATACCGTCATCTGTTCAATCGGGGTTCAGACAAGGATACAGTTGCACAACCGCTATTCTATACATTGTTGATGATATCAGAAGAACAACCGTCCAAGGACAGTAGACTATACTCATTTTGTTGGCTTTTAGTAGGTCGTTGGATACTCTTAATCACACACTATTACTTGGCATTATCAGATAGAGCTTTCGGATACAGGTATTCGATTATTAGAACATTATCTGAGAAATAGATTTCAGAGAATTTCTATCGACAGCATAGGGTCTTTCTTCCAAACATATCTGGTGTACACAAGGTTCAATATGAGGTCCCGTGTTGTTTGCTTTTTACTCCGCCAATCTTCTCTCAGCATTCATTGTCATGCGGGTGATACCCAAATTTATTTAAATTTTCCACCTCAAAAACTCACAATGCATACAAAATAATCAATAGGGAACTTGATATATTCGTCAATAATGATTTAGATCATTGTCTAATTATAAACCCTACAAAATCAAAGGCGAGTTGATGTTCTAAACTCAGCAGATATCAAAATTAATAATTAAACGATCGAAATTATAGATGAAACCAAGGTTCTAGGAGTATTATTGGATTTCAACTTGAGGTTTGAAAAATATGTCAATGCATTAGTGCAAAGAGCATACTCATCCTTAACGAGTTATATATGCTTTACGTCATTGTCTTCCTATTAGGTTGAAATCCTTACTCTGCTAGACCTTGGTTTTATCTAATTTCAATTATGCGAACTCCGTTTATGGACCAAATTTAACCAACCAATATAAACAAAAAATTCAGAAGGTACAAAATTCTTGCCTTCGGTTAATATATGGAATAAGGAAGCGAGAAAGAATTTCCAACAAGATATGTGAAACGGGTTGGTTGAATATGGAAAACAGAAGATTTCTACATTATGGAAATCTCTTTCATAAAATCGACCTTACCGAAAGACCTTTCTATCTTCATCAGAAAATAACATTCCGCACTGATGTTCATAATGTCAATATTAGACATCGAGAAATATTGTCCCCACCCCCATTCAGAACTGACCTCTTCAGGAGATCGTTTAGTTTCCAGATTTGCAAGATTTATAATCTCATTCCACCAAATTTCTAAACAGTAAGTATCCAAACTTCCTAAACACAACTTAAAAATCTTTTGTTCAGGACTTATCAGTGGGTTTTTATTCATTATTTTCACATAACGAGGTTGAAAACTGCCGCTTTCACCAAAAACTGTATAGACATTTTTTAATATTTTTTTATAAATTTTTCTTTTGTATCATCTTAAATATATTTTGAAGGATTATTTTTATTTGAATGTATTAAAAGAGGAAATAATAAAGACGTTATTATTATTATTATTAACTTATCGAAGTAGAAAGCGGAAGTGTCTAACCTGCCATTATTATATCCGGTTCGCAGACATTTACTTCTTGGAGAAAACCGATGCCTGGTTTTTTGTGACATTGAACAGAACCTGGTTGCTTCCACTCCAATTCGAAATCACTTCTCGATCCTCATTAAGATATGCCACCTCTTGCTGCATGTGAAGATGTGCCTCAGTCAACTGCTTTATTTAGCGAGTAAATTTTTTCAGTTCAGATGGTGAGAAGGGGGACACTGCAAATCCCTCAAAACCTGATTTCATCCTCTACAGGTAGGCACAGAATATGTATTCTGGTACAAGATCCCTGTAGTTCCTTATAAATAATGCACTTAAAATTTGACAGAACATGGTACGTCTTCCTTGTGAGGACCAGCCGACAGTCAGTCTACAACTATTTTCGTCAGCGAAAGCAAAACAAATTTGTTGCATTTCAGAAAGATGCCTTCTCTTGGCTGCAAGGGACTGACTGCATCCATCTGTCAGAAGGCGCTCTTCTTATCCTCTCAGGTAACTGGTAGCTATGCAAAGTGGAATGTGCAGATCTAGAATCGTAGGTATTGATCATTTTCTGAGTTAAGCAGCCATAATGGCTTACTGGAAATATTCCAGGTTATATCAAGGTTGTTGACTTTTCCCGGGGCCAGGTGAAAGTAACCAGATTGAACTCAATGCCAAGAAGATAAATGTCTCCGAACTGGATATGTCAGGCCAGAAAATTCCACTCTCTGCTTCGATAAATTTGTTGGGGGTTAAAATGGTCACCAATATGTCTTGACAAAATTATGTCGCTAGAATTGCAAAGGCTGCTTCTCAAAAGCTTGGAACAGTGTTCCGAAACGGAAAACTATAAACACCTCAGCAACTTTTGATGCATCATAAAGCTCAGATCAAACCTTCTTCTTTGGAGTATTGTTCTCATGTATGGAGCTCTGCTCTCAAACATACCCTGAAGTTGCTGGATTCCATCCAGAAAAGAGCCATGCGCTTGATTGGAGATGCGAATATCACGTGCAACCTTGATAGCCTGGAACATTGAAGAATGGTTGGGGATTTGTCTCTCCAAAAGCGGTACATAGCAAAAATACGTGTGGTTGCCCATCGTTTTGAGGTTCAACTCAGTACACCTCAAACTTCACTGTTCAAGAACTGTTTCGTCTGGAGAACTGCGTTTATGTGGAATGAATTCAATTGCCCCGCTCTGAGAGCGCCTTAAGTATTTTTCTGTAGTGCTTGTGTTTTGTTCATAAAAAAATGATGATACATCGAATTCCGTCATACGGGGCTCCTTCTCTGGTTTGAATGAATGTGAATGAGCGTGAACTTTGTTGACCTGCTGAGAATGAGTACTTTTTTCTCTGGATGTAGATTTTGCTGTTCAAGGATATTGTGCAATACAGATTCATAAGATATGAAAAGATGAAAAGTCACTTTCTGATTGCACCATCCACTTTTCTAGGTTTCTTCAATAGATCAAGAGTGGGAGAACTGACGAGCTCTTGTTATTGATCAAATGTTAAAGAAGAGGCAGTTGGGATCATTCAGCTAATAACAGACTATGTTCCTTCGGATTTATTCGTTAAGCAGAAATTTAATTCTTGCCGAACGGTATCATTCGAAGAAATTGATTTTCAACATAACTTCGTATTTTTTCAAAAACGATTTGTTGGCATTTCCGAATATGTGTATGTTAGATTATATAGGTAATATGAAGTGTCTTATTCCAAAAAGTCGATAAAAGTACTTGAATTGCCCAGTAAAGCAAAAAGGAATTTGGTACCTGACTGTTAGGTACTGAATGATTTCGAGAAATATTTATATATGAAACTTCAACATTTTTTATTAACTTCATTCTTCTGTTTCAAAGTTCTGATACTTGTATTGGCGTGATGTAGAATACACTCTTTCATTAAAACTCTATTTGACATCATATCCACAACATTCCCAAATTGTATACAAGAACGACAAATCTGCACTCACCGTAAAATTGGACTATTAACAACTTCCATTCCTCATTATAAAGTCGTTCTGAATTATAAGTATGTACGAAAAGAGACATCAGACCTGCACTTTGCGGCAACATTTTATGCAGTTACAACTTATTTTAATTGAAATTCATGCAGAAAGCGCAGCATAGCATAGTAACTGGCAGTGATACAGACCGCAAATGTAAAATTGTTCTGCTGGTGAGGCGCTCAAAAGACGAATGAACATGAACATGTTTCAAGTTATATTTAGTGAATACGAGGATAATTTATGTTTCTGGAATTACAAAAAAATTATTGCTGGTTACGTTTTCGCAAGAAATGTTGAAGGGTACTTTTTGGCATCAGTTCGAAAAACTTTTAAATGAAGTTTTCTTCAGTTCTGCAGCTCATATTTTTTATGATTGTTCTGTATCTTCGTCTGGTGGCAGTGCCCAAGCAAATAAATCATTTGCGGCTAGAAAACGATGCATTTCTTATCATTTCAATAATTCTTTTGTATTCATGTGAACCAAACATTATCTATTATTACAAAAATAATTTTATTAAAAAAATGTATGTCCGTTCTCAGGACTAATTACTCAAAATAATATATCACGCCTACAAATACAAAGTGAATTTACCAAAAGTAAACCTGTACTGAAAAATGGAATTATGATTTCCAAACGATCTCTTTGAAGAAATGCAAAAATCGAAGATTTTATTCCACATACAAATATCCCACATACAAAGATAATGGATGAACAGGATTGAAAAAATCATGAAAAATTAGGTTATTTCCAAGCTGGTTTCACATTTTGGTAGAATAGAAGGAGAATATGACGAAAATGAATTTATATCGAAAATAAATTGATGGATGTAGCCGTTAGGTTACTACGTGATAGGAAATCATAATGAAAAGAGAAATGAAAATTTCTATGTTTTTTACCACTTTCATTTGTAACTAACGTTACTGCAGTTT
>WOGJ01309168.1:0-12697 GCA_015342185.1 Leptinotarsa juncta
TGATATTTGATCTAGACTCTAATTTCGGCACATGAAAATCTATTTGTGATAATAGTACAGGGGAGTCAACTTCACCATTCAATAGCTTATGGATGCTTGATTTCTGCGCCTTTTTAAAGATACGAAATCGAATCTGCGTAGTATATTCATATATTCAGATCCTCTTGGAGGATAAACTCCCTCAACCTTGAAGCAAAGAAATTAACTTTGTTAGTTTCTCTCGATGGTTATTAACTATTGACTATAAATAGGATTCCATATTAATGATCCATATTCTAGTTTAGACCTTACTAGACTGAAGAAAAGAGTTGAGAGTGCAGTGATATCATTAAAGTTCCTACAATTTATATTTATACGATATATTGATTCGGTAATTTCATTTTTGTAAGAATTAAATGTAAGCTGATTGTCAAAGTAAATTCCTAAGACTCTAATATTTTCAATATGTTCAAGAATTGTATTAGCAATTGTGTATAGGTAAAAAACCGTATTGGCTTATCTTGTGAAATTCAATACTTTACATTTAGAAATATTCGAAAAAAAGTAATTTTTCAAACACTAATCATGTGAAGAGTATAATACAATCATCCAAATTGGAAAAAGAAATATATAATTTCAAATCATCTGCAAACATTGATTTATTGCAAATTAATGTATCGGAAAGACCATTAATGAATGTCAACAATAACAATGACCTTAAGTTGGAACCTTGGGAGACTCCACTGGTTGCAATATACTTTAGTGAGCAAAATCCATTGTATGAGACATAATGTTTTCTATTATTCAAGTATGATTTTAAAAAATGTTGAAAAATATTATTGAAAGCCAAACAAACCATTTTCTTTGGGAGTATTTTAGGAGTAAAATGGAAAAGTAGAAAGCCAAAAAGCTTTTCCCAGAGTAACGATACTTTCCGACCTCAACATGAAGATTGCAGCACTCGTTAATAAAAGATAGTGAATTTCGTTGTTCATCTGTTAACAGTTGCTCAACAAAGTTTCAGCCATTTTGGTCGGGCAGTTTTTATGTAACAGTCGTTTGAGTAAGTTGATGTAAGTGTTTTTATGAAAATGGACAAAATCGAGTATCGAGCTGTCATTGAGTATTTGTTTTTGATAGGAAATACGCCTACATAAATCAAAGATGAGTTGGATTTTGTGTGCACCATCATTTACCACAGTGAAATTTTGAGCAGCTGAATTTAAACGTGCCTATAAGAGCTTGGGGGGTGATGATCGTTCGGGATGTCCAAAAACTGGACAAAAACATCGCCAAAGTTCACCAAATGGTGCTAGACTACTGAGAGAGATAGCAGAAGTCGCGAACTTGTCATAAGAACGTGTTTGTCACATATTAAATCTACATTTAGGCATGAGAAAGCTGTCTGCGCTCTGTTGGCGCAGTTTAGGCGCAATAAATTCGAGTTTTGGCGCCAATTAATTAATATAGATGAAACTTGGATATACCATTATACGCCTGAAACAAAAATGCAGTCCAAACAGTGGACTGCAAAGGGGGAATCGTCTCCAAAAAAAATCAAAAACTGTTTGTTCGGCTGGGAAAGTGATAGCGACTGTTATTTGGAATAGTCATGGAGTTATTTTAATCGATTATCTTCAAAAAGAAAAACCTTCACAGGGGCCTACTACGCAGCATTACTTGGCAAGCTGAATGCAGAACTTGCGGTAAAACGGCCACATTTGCAGAAAAAGAAAATCCCGTTTCACCAACAACGCACTGTTTCACCAAGACAACGCATCGACAAATCACGGTTGCTTGCTGCTTGACCATCCCCCATACTCACCAGATCTAGCCCCAAGTGACTCCTTTTTTTCCCTGATCTGAAAATTGCGATCGGAGGATGGAAATTTTCTTCAAATGAAGAGGTAATCATCACCTTCATGAACAATTATTTTGCAGAGAAAAATGCAGAGTACTAGTTGAACGGCTTACAGAGATGGGAGAAATGTGTAAAGTTGAAAGGGGCTAATTCCCCTTTCACCTGTATTAAAAATAAACTGTAAAATGTCTTGTATCTTTGTTAGGTCGCAAACTTTTCAGGCCACCATCGTATATGTGTTCATGATAATGATAATATTAATAATAATATTAGCCGGAAACTGAGGTTATTCATCATGGCCTGCCACAATGATATTTTCAATGTCTACCGTAGTCGCGTGATGGGTATAGAGGTTCTCCTAACACAAGGTGCCGGGCCTGCCGCGAGGCGCCCGAGACTCTAATGTACTTGCTATCAGCATGTCCAGCATATGCGGTCTTAGCCTATATCCATCGATATAACGCGGCCCTTAGAGTGCTATATTACCATCTACGATACTTTTACGGTATTGACGAGACACCGGTAGATATTGAATCCGTTGTGGGGAAACCGAAGTGCCGAATTCATTGGAATTATTCGTTACCCACCCTCAGGCTCATATAAGCCTGAATATAGTCCTTCTCGACCACCACAGTAAGATGATATTTGTTTTGGAGTTTTCAACTCCTGGCGAATATCGTCCGAAAAGAGAAGGGGAAACGGATAAAATATCGAGATTTTCTCTTCGAACTCCGCAGACTCCATCCACACCACTCTGTCAAAATGGTTGTTATGATTATTGGAGTCTTTGGTGGAATGATGCCTTCTCTACTCTCGAATCTTAAAATCATACCGGCCTGCCGCATTAAAGCAGAAATCGTAATCGGACAGATGCAGAAGGCTGTCATTTTTGGCTCACTGCGCTTGCTCAGAGCACATGATTTTCAGACCCAATGATCACTAATCCGAAGGTGTCGGGAGTGGTCGTTGGTTTGTAGTGCTCGCGCGCCCTTCCGAATGTATCGGGGCTTCGAGGGATAGAGTCTACCAGCGTATTCTACGGTAAATAATAATAATAAATCGGCTTTATTGATACAAAAAAACATTATAAACATACATGAGAAAAAAGTTAGAAAAGATTCTGGTACTCATTAGTGAAATCTAGCTCAGAGCCACTCAAACTCAACAAACAAGCACCACTCCAGAATGTACGCGAACATACAGACAAGTAAAGACAAGTAACGATGACGGTACCACGAAAACAGAAAATTAAATAAAATATTAAATCGTGATATCCCCTAACGAGAGTTGGTAAATCAAATTGACCTGTTGCATAAATTGACATTACTGACTATCATAGATATAACTTTTACATTTGTATTTGAATTTCCTGATATTGAATCTCTTCGATTGCTCAGGCAATGAATTGTAGAGTTTCACAACACCAAAAAGAAATGATCTCTGAAAATGTGCAGTGTAACGTCGGGGTATAGTTGATTTGTTTTTATTTCTAATGTTTACTGAGTGGATACCTTCACACAGAATTAGTTTTTGTATCAGAAGGGGAGAGTGGGGAAGGGTAATCAATTTATGGAGTCATGCTTCCAAATTCATAAATTAGACGGCAACAAGAACTTTGAAATTTATGTATTCTTTTTTATCTGAGTCATATAAGTATGGCCCTAATACTATGAAGTTATAGTAGTTGAAGTGGCTTAGCACCAAACTATCAAAGAGCATTTTTTTCAAAGATTGGCTTGAAATAAAACGATTGCAGTATAACGGTTTCAATGACATACAGGCATTTTTCATTTAACTTTTAATATGACCGGTGTATTTACAGGAGTCAAGATAGTACCCCCTAGCTTTCAGTGAAAATTGTTTTCTGCAAATTTACGATCCTTCTGCGATCCAAAATGCATCATCATTGTTTTATTAGGATATCAGGATATTACTAACAGAATTTTGAAATGAGCAAAAACTCAAATGAGTAATATCTCTCTTTCATTTTAAGCTGATATTAATAAAAAATGTTGGACCACAGTCAGTACATTCATTCTTCTTCAATTGCTACCACTTCTTTAATTGATTTAATTCAACCGAAGGAATATACTCTAATAACCTTTACCAATTATTTATGCGGCTGTTTTCAGAAAACGAATTCACTGACCCGACTACCCAAAAGGTCGAGACTGCCCCTATGGTCGTTTTCTAGGAACAGCTATTATAAAGTTACAATAATATTGGGTGTAGTCCAAGCTGATGGTGTTTGATAAATTGCCACACATCGAAACAGTTTATACCTGACATGAAACTGTTGGTGGTGTGACTTTTAATAGAACGAATAATATTGTATACCTAGTGTGTTGGCAGTGTATTATTATACTTTGAATATTGAATGACAACAGTATAGTTTATGAAAAAAAAATGTGGTCATCCTAAACCCCAAACAATATTTTGAAAATACAGACAAACGAAATATTATTCCGTGTCTTCTTGAAATAAAATTGATTGGTACCTATATTTACTGAGTTAATTACTGTTGTTAATCATTTAACAGATTACATTATCTACTAATTTGTATGTTTGAACACTAGAAAGTTTCCACGAAATGCATTCCACAGTGATACTTTAACCAAGTTTCTTCATTTCTCTGTGCATGAAGAAAGAATGACAAAAAAATTCGAAACGTGTCTCTATATTTTAATATTGCTACGAATTGACAAATTTTGTTATATATTTTTAATCATTTCATTGTATGTTGAAAATCTCAATCAGAATATTTCATAGTTTTTGTACCTTTATAACCTACTTCATATGAAAAACATGAAACACAAAAAATATTGTTGGAAAAAAACATGTCGAAAAAATAGTCGATTGTCGTGGAGTTGATAAATGTTCACTGAAATTTCGTTAACTGGTGAAAAATGTTTCTCTACTAAAAATCTATTTTCATTCCAGCTAGGCCATGTCTTTATTAGGGCACGAAATTCATTCATTGTTTAGTTATTTAATAATTTGTTCGAGAGATAAGTCATGAAGATAAGAGTCAAAATATTGTTAACTGATGCAATTACGTCTTCCAGAATTTGCAAATATATTTCTCTAGCGTAGCATGGTACCATAGGAGACTCCAAATATGGTTTCATCAGACAGTCACAGAAAAGGTCAGTTCATACATTCAATTTCAGTATGTACGGAGCCTCCCAGTAAATTTTTGGAATTTTGTTAGATCAATTCAGTAAATTGTGTTAACTGATCATATTTAACGACAGTGGATTGAAAGAAGAGAAAGCATTGAATAGCTCCATGGACACCAGCTTTATTGTCTCTTAATTTTTTGTGGGGATCCCTTAAAAAACTGAATTATGGAACACAATCAGAGTCTCTTTAGGAGATTTGCGTCAAAGAATTTTTGACGGGTGCTGTAGAATGTGCAGAAAAATCCTTAGGGCGCTCTCTGAGCGGTGCCTGTGCGAAAGAAGTGATTCACATTGGATTTGAATCGCTGTAGATTAAATCCATTTGGAAAAATGTTCTCAGGCAGTTTATTCTACACAAACGCAGTTCTCTAGATGAAAGAGTCCTTAAACAGTGAAGTTCGAGGTGTACTGAGTTGAACCTCAAACGATGAGCTGCCACAGTCCGTCGTGTATTTCTGAGATGTTCCAAGTCACTTGAACATTTCCCGTGAAAGTATCTATAGAAGAGAGACAAATCAGGTGGTTAGGTCGTGACATTTTTTCGAAAATATTGGACATGGAGCGTGTGGCAGTGGCAGCAAAGTTCGTTTCAAAATTGCTGAATTTGGATCAAAGAACCGTCGCATGAGCATCGCTCAGGAATAGTTGAATGACGTCAGCGGCGGTCCAGATTTGCTTAAAACTATCATAACTGGTGACGTATCATGGTTATATGGTTATGACATCGAAAAGAAAGTCGAGTCATCCCAATGTAAGAGCCCAGGAGAGCCAAGACCAAAGCCACGTCAATTTCGATCAAATGTCAAGGTTTTGCTTACTGTTTTCTTTCATTAACGTGGCGTAGTGCAGCCCTGTCACATCACGATAATGCGCCTGGTCATTCGTCATTGCTTGTTTGTAATTTTGGCCAAAAACAACACCGTAATCATGGCTCAGCCACCAGATTTGGCCCCCTGCGAATTTTTCCTGTTTCCAAGATTGAAGAGACGCATGAAAGGATGCTTGCGAAGATTGAGACAATCAAAACCGAATCACTGAATTAGCTCAAAGATGTACCAAAAAATGGGTCACCATTATGAAAAAACTTTGATGAATTTCAGGTAAAAATGGAGCTCAAACTTTTTGATTTACATTTCGTACTTCTAATTTTTCAACGATGCTTTCCTAATCGCTGTGACTTTTTTTAATTATAATTGACCCATTCTCATTTTGCTATCTTCTGAAATACAACTGACAGTTTTGATTCACATCTATGACAGTTGTTTGGTTGAAAAACTATGTCAAAAATTGAATAAAAATTTGAAATAGTAAGGGAATATTTTTAATAGAGATTAGTTAAAATTATTCAAATATGAAATAAACCAAATGGACTGAATAATTCCATAGTCTTTCTTCAATGTCAAACGAGGTGCATCCTTTATTATTTGCGTGCCGTGATTAGAATGCGATTGTTTGTAAAATCAATGTTTTTATTTTTGCTGTATAATAAATTATCAGTGGTTTCACTGCATGATATATTGTTTTTGAATCCAAGTAGTTTGTAAACATGTAAAAATTTATCTGACTGATAGGTGGTTAATAAAGATATCTATAAAAGAGCAGTAACATTACGTACTTCGAGATTAACGGTATCTAATAGAACTTGGTTTGAAACAAAAATAGAGACAACAATGGTGTTTGTATGAAGTCTGGTAGCTATCCACTTTATATGTAATGTTATATGTATGTTTCTCTAGCATTTCATGGTACGAATAAATGACTATGAGTATAAAATGAGCAATTATTGAGCGATTGATATTTTCTATGGGCATGAGATGCATATACTGACAATTCATGTCGAATGTTCGAATACTGAAAATTTGCGGTCAGTTGACGGAGAATTATTTAAATATTACTTGGAGGATCATTCATGGATAAATGTATATTTCTTCATTTGTATAATGATGCTTTAATTTCGAAGCATTTGGTGCTGCCATTTCAACAGAATCATCATTATCTACGATGGGACTCAATATAAGCAGTAGTTTCTCCCGAAATAGGTATGATAGTAACATGGTAGAAGCATTGCGAAAACTTGAGTTGTCTTTGTTTGGCCTGACAATTTTATTTATTGAATTCCATAGAGAAACAAAACAATTAAAACCACAGGACGAATCTAGAAACAATGATATCTGAAAAAAACGAAAAGTAAAAAACTGATGAAAAACAATCTCTTCTTTTTTTTTCTTGAAACTCTAGGCATTTTTTCTTTTTCATTCTGCTTCTTTTCTTCCAAATTTTCCTAAATTAAAAAAATTCTCATTGAAATTTCAACAATCAGTTCAATCAGCCCAAATTTAATACTTTCAAAAATTGTATTATTTTTGAATGAGGCTGGAAAAAAAATCTTGCATTAAACGAACACCTAAACGTTGTAACCTACTAGTCTTTTGAATGGTTTCTCGTTTATAATCTTTGAATGAAATTTTTATGGTAAGAGTCAATGATTTTTACTGTTTTTCAGGTGTATAACATTCCATAATCTGAAAAATAAACCAAGCTAAATCAATAGAGAATCTGCTGAGGTGTAATAAAGCGTAAACTTTAAAATTCACCCCGAAAAGTATATAAACCACTGAAGGGTCCAACTAGTCAGTAACTTGTCATATTCATGAATTTTGATTACAAATTTAATAATCAATGAAGAATAGGATTTTTATACTTAGCGTTTTTTAGATAGTTTGGGAAAATAATCCTTGTTTGTGCTATATTTTCTTTCGCACAAATTCTTTTGACGTGCGTCCAAGGAAATAGCTGTTTGAATTGAGAGGTTTTTCACAAGTGAATTTTTAGATTTTGAAAAGGGAAAAATTTTATTTTCCGAAACATCAACTGTATAAAGGTAGCTAGGACTAATTTGTCTCTTCAGTGGTTTATATTAAGCAGTAACCTTTCGGAGTGAACTTTTCAGTTCACCCTTCATTACACTTCAGCAGATTCTCCATTGATTTAGATCTATTTCTCGTTTATATTTCTGTGTCGCTGAAAAATCAGATGAAAGAAAAAAAACAGCATGCAAGTTGGAATGAATATCAATGCTTGCGATTAGGAGAAAAACTATAAATCAGTAGGAAAATTTATTGTAATTTAGCTTCTCGTTTGATATCCGAGAATACGACCATATATCCGCAGCAGGAATCAGGATGGTTAAAAGTTGACAAACTGAATTATTTACAATTACTTACTAACACCCACGAAATCTTGACACTCGTCAGCCTGATCATTTACTGCGAAAGCCCAAAACATTTTCCTCAATTAATAGTTTCACCACACGGAACAGTTCAATTTCAGTCATCCCTGAACATAAATCTTTTATCTTCACTCGCTGCTTCTCGGAAAATGCACCTAAATATTATCCACTACTCTGTTAATTTCGATCTTACATAATTAACAATTTCAATGGAAGACTGAAGAATTATTTATTGATTAGGTTGTTTGGAAATTTTTATCCGTTTCAATGAATAATACTGGAGTTTTTTCCCAACACCAATTCGTTATTTTTCCACCTCGACACGTGTTTCGATCACCAAGTGATCATCTTCAAGAGGAAGATAAAACTGGAAACTTCATAAAACTAAAGCTATTTATGCTATTCAGTGGGTGAAGATATTTTTATTTTCATCAACTTTTTTGTCCTAAGACTGCTTGTAATTTTTATTTTCGCAAAATTTGTTAATTTTGAATAATTTGATAGGGATAATTTTTAGACAACTGCTGCACAAATTTAAAAAAATCTTTATGATGTAGGAAACGGATGCGGCGTTTATTCTTTTTTTATTTGAGTGGCAGCTTGCTTGGCTTGGTGATCCTGAAGCACAGCAACAGCTTTCTCAACCTTGTTCTTGAGGGATTCGTTGTGTTCCAACATATGCAACAGTTCGGTGTTGTCAATTTCCAACAACATTCCAGTAATCTTTCCAGCCATATCAGCATACTTGCGCTGGATGAGAGGCAACAATCCTTCGCCCAACATCTGCTTTTGCTCTTATGGAGGAGCTGAGGCCAACATGGTTGAGGTCAGTGGTTCTTGGCCTTGGATATGTACAGCTTGTTGAACAGGAGCAGCAGCTCCGTTCAAAGTTAAGACTTATGGTGGATTTCTCATGTTAGAGGTGTATTTGAAGTTACGATTCCGGCAGCAGGAACAACACTTTGTCCAGCTAATGGGCGTCCCTGCATGGTTTGTGGTTGTTGTCTTAGCACGCTAATACTTCCGCGCATGGCAGTGGATTGATTTGAAGGCCTAGCTGCTGCTTTTTATGTGTTGGGCATGCCTGTGTAAGCGGCAGTACCTCCTTGATCAGCTGGTCTCACAGGTGTCTAGGTAGGCTATTTTGAACTGTGCCATTTGAAATGGCTCGTAGAAGCGCTGAGAAGTGGGAATGGTGGTTACGTAGTAATCGCTTGAAGCTCCCGGCTGGTTAAATTGCCCCATTTAGTGCATACGCATATCTGCCGTGAGTTGCATATACTGGGAAGTCAGATGAGCTTTTCGGTCTTCTTTACGCTGCGCTAATGCTACATATAAAGGCTTGGACTCTATAATTTTGCAGAAACGGCAATAAGGCAGAGACGGCCTTAATCGACTTAATCAAATCTCGAGCACACAAATTTTATGCTGACGAAAATAGTTGAGTTGTGTTACGTTGTTAAAAGTGCACTGATTCAAATGTCATTAATTTCAATTGAATGGAGTAACGTATTCACTGAAATATTACAGTACGAAATAGATTCGTAAAAACGGACAAAACTTTTGAGACTACGTAATAATTAGTTTTTTTTTTCGTAGTCGATGTTGGCCAAATATGAATTTTCACTCGCGGCTATTTTTTTAAGCATTCATATCTCCAATTTTACGGAGCCTGTTATTATGTTATTATCTTTTGTTCATTTGATATTTTGTTATTTTATTATTTCAATTAACGTTCATTTCAGGATGAATTGAAAAAACCTTGGCTGATACTCCGCCCTTTCACCTATACATGTAGATGTCTTTTTGTTGCATTTATTTTGGTTTGTTATTTATTTATTTATATATTCGGAATACAAACAGAAAAATCCACTACAGTTTCCACACAATTGAATCGATATTAAATTAATAATTACCTATAATATACATGTTCATAGTGTCTAAAATAAAGGATAAATCGGAATTAAACGCAATAACAATAAAAACTGATTAATGGTTGTTGACTAAATGTATTGATGAATTATAATTTATAGAAATACGTTTTCAATATTTTTTTGGTCGTAAGCAACGATGTATTTAAAATATCCAAGTATTTTGTGAGAGTATTTCCCCATTCACCTAACACATCGACGTAGAGGAGAGTTCTGCGAACAGTTTGTTCTCTTAAAGTGTAAAATGAATAATTCATGAGCTCTTATTGTTTTATTCGGAACATTTAAGCAAATTATTGATAATAACGAAGGACAATTCATTTTGTTTGTTATTATTTTTTGGTAATAACAAAATATCTGATATGTTACGCCTATATCCATAGCAATTTAAATATTCTTTTTTAAGCAAATTTCCAATATCTCTATTGCAGGGTTTTACTTCCATTTAACAATACCTCTTTACTTGTTTTCCTCAAAACTAATAAGGGTGTTGTCAATTAATAATTATTGAATTGGAGATATTTCATTTTGGGTTTTCTCATTGATTTACTTATATAACAGTAGATGTCTCTCATCACATTTTTATCATTAATAAACAAACATACTTTTTTCAAACTTAATCACATGACAGCTGTCATTGTCTATTGTTTGTTGTCTCTCTCTTTGTTCTTCAACCATATGGCTTCTACCTGTATTCAATAATTTTAAAGCAAATAACGATTTATAGTATATTTTAATTCAATAATCTTTTTTATATCCAGTGAGGAGTCAACTTCGTTTAATGTAATGACTTATTTTATTGTATTGACATGTTTCAATTGTTTCAATTTAACATTCTTTTCGACACTGCCATCCTCACTAACAATAATGTGAGACCTTTCATAATAATTTTTATATTGTACTATCATCATACAAATTTTGTAGCTTTCCCTTGAATATGATAATAAATTTTATCAAAATATTGAAATAACTTGTGTTATAAAAGTACATTTCCGTACTGATTACCCAATAATATATAAGTTTTGTTCTTAACTAGTCCGCTGCGTGACATTCGATAACCTTCGTATTTGTATTATTTCCTGGACCCGGATGTAACGGATGTAGCTATAGCTACCTCCGTGGTGATTTTAATAGTTTTCAGTTTAACTAAAACCACAAATGTTCCTGCTGGTGGCTCCATGCATTTGTATTTCTATTTTTTGTAACCAAGTGTTACCCATTCTTTCACTTGTCTGCACCATACTGATGATGGACCAAAAGTCCAAAACACGTGTTTATGGTTTGCCACTTTTTTGAGTGCTACATCGGATTATTACCTTATTATTATTTTTGTTATTTTTGAAATGAAAGTTTTATTCCTATACCTCAGTATATAGAGATTTTTCTCAACACCTCAGGTGGATTCAGGCACAAACACAACGATTGCTTACCCAAATTTGATCTTACTTGCAGATGTACCTGTGAAGAAATTTGAAAAAGGCACAACTGATTTTAGAAAATGAAGAACAATGTATAATAATGAATGTTGAAGTCAAAAATATATATAAATTAGCAAAAGAGAAATTTACTTCATTTCAAAAAATGTCCTAAACCTACACCGAACTATTTTAGTGTGAATATCGGAACGCACTCTTTGTTTGTAAAATGTCAGTTTATTATACAGGGTCACTGTAATTCTGTTTGCAAACTTTGTTTCTGGATTCGAAATTTATTATAATTGTCCTGTTATTTTATTTCCCTCCAATGTTGGTGTGTGATGTGAGTTTTCTAAACTTCGGAGCAAAATCGTGGATATTTCACTGGAACGGGCTTTCAGGTAGGCTTTCACTGAATTTACTTTTAATTAACAGCATACAAGACAATTATCTTCAATTCTTAAGTTTTCTCTTACAATATTTTACAAACTTCTGGAGACAGATAATTCACGTGGCGTTCACCTTCCTCGCCTTCAGAAAAATCCAATTGTTGACAAAAAAGTTGAAAATCTCTTACTTCCCTTAGTTACCACTTCTCAATTTTCATAACTACAAATTTTCAACTTCAATATTAAAAAATTATCAATTCTATGGTTTTCATATTTGTTTTTAAATTTAGATACATCTTTACTCTCACTTACATCTAAATATAAATATTCTTCAAAAGCATCACTTGATGTCCGTATCTATGAAAATGGTTCACAACAATAATTTTCGAATTTTTCATCATTCCTAAATAATTACAATTAGTTTATTATGTCCTTTTCAATTTTTTATAACAGATATCAATTTGATTTCGTCTAACATTTATTTATAACCTTTATCGTTTACCTGTTTTTTAAATTCAATGAATTTTGGTGCACAAATCTTGAGATTTGAATGTCCCACTCTTTTGTATTTGTTTCCTGCCAAGTAGGTGAATTTTAATACATGTACAGGGTGTCCTCGCTGTACTTCTGTATCCGAATTTTTCTTACAGCAAAATTAGTACACATTAGTACAAATTAGTATACAAATATGCAGAATATTTTTTATGTACC
>WOGJ01309399.1:0-10227 GCA_015342185.1 Leptinotarsa juncta
GTAAGTAAATATAAAATAAATAAATACAGAATTTACGATAGAAATAACAATATGAAATGTCTCATTAACAAAGCCCAACCTTGTAGAGAAATTTCAATGCTCTCTTCTGAAGAACACAAATCAGACTGTAATCAGATTCGAACATTACACCCCTGAAAATAATTACAATGATAAACATTTCTTTAGAGTACCAAAGTACTAGAACCAAGACGGACGCATATTGTCATATAAGCTTAAATACTCGCATACTAGCTTAGCGCTTAGCCAAAATGAGGAGGAACATGACGTTAACAAGCTTAATCCCTTATTGTCAACCATTTCACATTCAATTCTCGCTGGTACCATCAATATATGCGAATTTGTATGGTCAAGGTGCATATTCATCACTTCTGTACTAGTAGTACTTTGTTAAAAATCTCAATGAGCATTTCTATATCCATTGAGCAGCAAAACACTATCTATAGTATTTGTGTAGGAAGCTTGCCTCGACAGTGTGTTGATGGCAGAGTGGCAGACTTTGTAGTGGATGCCAACGGCGCACGTACTAAGACTTTCACTTCCATCCAAGATAAGAATTGGAACAATTAGAACAATTATAGGGCTACTCACTGGGAATAAATTACGAATATTGGGAATAAATTACGAATATTACTTGTGGTATATTTGGTTTAGAATATGAGGAAGAAAAATTTACTTCTGTGTAACCCAATCATATAGAGGAATAATCGTGGAAATGATTTTATAGATAAATTTATTATCCTTTTTGTGTTTATATCTATATATTTTCTTATTGATGTCAAGAGATAGATAAAAAAACAGTACCGTTAACTTTGCTCTTTTCCACATAACCAACCCTGTTGGCGATGTCACAACAACTTTTTCAGTATTACAACAGTTGTGAAGTAATTGAATTAATGTTTGGAGCAGTGAAAATTCAATATTCAATAATGATTTAATCATTTAGTGCAGGAGAAGTAAGCTTGAAGTAAGCAAATTAGTTTAGCAATTTGGTGAAGATGATAACAGATGATATCTTGAAATGGCATAGTTAATAGATGTACAGGCAAGGGCCAACACACACACACACAAGCAACACACTGTTAGGTAATTAAGTGGTTAACTTGTGAGAATAACAAACCACGAAGAAAATACTTAAATCACTGCAATAACACATGCCCTTGCCTGTAGGGGGTGATCTAGTGTCCATATAAATCCCCTTAACAACACTGGCTGGGATTTTGGCTTTCAACCACCAATGTGCATACAGGCCAGATTTGTACATAGCAGGATTTTCTTCCACCTCTGCTCTTTCCTCAGTTGATTCATCCAAAAGACAACCTGCAGACTGGGACTTTTGAGGTCCACTATCGCGTGGCATCAAGGGCGCAATATACAATTTGGAATGGAGTTTGGGTTGGGAGCCCCACTTTTTAGGATTAATATCAATGCAGGAAGTAACCGATGTTTTGGAGTGATCAAAAGATCCTGCCATAACATTTTCTGGAGTAAAATCCTGCCCTGAAGTTCTTGGGGTCGATCCAAAAGGGGAAGTGCATGGGCACTCGAATTCGAAGTCTCTGGCCTCAATATCACTCAAAGATATCATTTCACGGTTATCACGTGGCAAATCCCCGAATTTATGGAATAATTTTGCCATGTCCATACTGACTCGAATTTGTGAAGAACCTAGTGATGGATCATCAATGACATTGGCAGAATCTGGAGAGTTTAGGGTACAACTTCCAGCCATACCAGAGTCAGATGATCTAGGACTGTGACAGTAGTCCATGCAGCATCGACAAAACGATTGTTGTGATGTGGCTTGATTTGACATTTTTATGTACTGTGAGCTAACGCACATACTTTTTTTGGGATTTCTGCTTGGGTTAATATGAAGACTGCTTCGACGTCTCGGTTTATCAGAGTTAATACTGTGTTTACGAAATCCTACATTTTCGAGGTTGAGACTAACAGTTTGTGGTATTACTTGCACGTCGTTCTTGAGGAACATTGTAGGTGGTTTCAGAACGTGATCAGAAGATAATTCCTCGATAGTACTTCCGATAGAATTGGTTTTATCAAATTCTCCATCAAAGTTGTACAACAGTTCTGCCACCATTTTATCTGGTAGAGGTAATGTATTAATTGGAAGTTCTAGATTACTTGAATGAGTTGCTGTGCTTGAATCATTGGACAACCTATTTTCTTCCTGCACATCTTTATTCCTAGTTATGTTATTATCACTATTGGACCAAGTAGGAATATAGATAGTAGTTAGGCTACTTTGATTGAATTTATTTCCAACTAATTTAGTTGGACAGCTCTGCCTAGTTACAGGAACATATTCATCTGGTAAGGTAAGATTGTTCAATTCCATGCTGTCTTTGAGATTCGGTAAATTTTCACAAGCCATAAAAGGCATTCGTTCAGGATAACATGAACTCGCTTCTGATTCCTCAGATCCTTGTTTCCGCAATTGTATCATAGCAGTAGAAACTAACACACTGGGATTTCTGGAGCTTTTAGTCGTATTTATTTCTTCAGATGATGGAACACCATAGTCTATAAAGCTTTCATATTTTGTTTCATGCTGTTCTATACCTGTTTGAGGGTTATAATATCTTATGTATCCAAAAGGATTACTCGTACTACTAGACGTTCCTGATCCATTTGTTATTTGTTTCCTGAATTTGAACTCACTATCACTGGAATCAGAATCAGAACTATCACTATCACAATCACTATCGCAATTAATAATACTATCTCTACAGTGAATATCTTTAGTAAATATACTTATTTCAGTCTTATGGTGCCGAATCCTCACCAAACTCAAGTTCATTTTGTTTAAATATTCCGAATACAGTAACTGTTTCAAAAGTTTTCTCGTTATCACTCTCGCTTTGATGAGCCTCTGATAGTACTTGTTCAGAGCAGCATAAGGAGCGGCTGAAGGATAGTGATCAGGAGGATAGATAGGCCTATAGTAGAGATTGGTCTTAAAACCTTGTATCGATGTTCGGTTACAGTAACCCCTTTGATTCATCTGGGGAATCTGTAGGAATATGAAAAATTTATTCACAAACTAGATATATAAAGACTGCATTATTTTCACGGAAATAGTAAAGTATTTTGTGAGTGAAGATGATGTAATAATATGTAATAGCATATAATAAAATACCTAACAATATAAAAAAAAATTAATTATAAGAGATTCAAAACACAACTAAAAAAATATATCTTGAAATAGGTAGACAATTTTATCATAACTTAAATTAGACTTCCTACTGTTTCACGATATGGTACTCCTTTTGATTTTTTTATTTATTGTATTATTTTTAGAGTTTTTTTTCAATTTGTATGTTTCATTGTCCTTACTATAAACATGTAATGTTTCTTGGGATCAATAAAATTTATTATTATTATGTAACAAACGCTGAAAGTCTACATAGAAATCTTATACTGAAAAATCAGTTCCAGGTATTTCTAATTGATAATTCAAAGCATGGAATTTATTGCATTCGCAATCACTTTATTTATTATAGATAGAAAGTAGCTGGTGATTTAAACAGTATCGAGAATAAATGACTGATAATTACTGATAACTTTATTGTTTTTATAACAGAAAGATAAAAATGCTATTTTTAATAAAAGCAGTGAAATACTGAATACTCACATGAGGTGGTGGCTGTGGAACAAACTGTGCCTGAGATGGTGATACTTTCTGACTAATATTTGAAGCAGTTGAACTTCTCGGCATGTGTTTACATAGTAACTCTACCCAATGATCAGCTTCTTCCTTACTCTGACAAACGGCAACTCTTTTGTCTATCATGGGTGCGCTGATTTCGAAGGCGTTTTTGTACTGATCGGTGTCTTCAAGTCTATTAATCATTAACCCAGATAAAAATAGTTTTCCCTTGAATAAAATTCAATGTTTTTATATAATATTTTTATAACTATTGGATATCATACCTCATAAATAAAAGCACTCAACCTGTGACTGACAGAGAGTATGACCAAAGTGGATGGAAATAATACAAAGTATCTATCATGATGTTGAGGACCCACAGCGACTGATCCCATGTATATGATATCTCCAAGTGTGGTTAGGCTAGGACCTTCCCAACCCCTTACAGGTCCTGTTAAAACTTGTAGCTCCAATTCTTTCTGTCTCCTGGTAGCTGAGCAAGTCGTCTATAAATCATTGGAAAATATATGTATGAAGTATATTTGGCTGGTTGGTAGTAGAAAGAAAATTTAAAATGAAATGAACTATCAACTGATTTATTACAAGTGAGAAATACTTGTTTCCTTGAAATGACGAAAGGTTATTTTCTATACAAGAAGAGCTACTTATATTTTAGCCTTTTCATATGATGTTTATACTAGAAAGTTGAACATTTTTAACCACAATTCACATCAGAAAAAAAAATTACAACAGAAAAATGACATGTCATTTGATTGTGGAACTCGATTTGTGTAGATTACAGTCCCTTGAAAATTGTGTTTGAATAAAAAAACTGAATTAACTCGTGATATTTTGGTGCAATGATTTATTACATCTTCTAACATGGATTATCAAGACATCACTGCATTGATCAACTTCCTTTTACTTTTGAGGGAACATTATATCATTTGCCACTGTGAAACGCTGATATAACGATTTCAATCATGGCTGTCATTCGTTTACCAGTGAAAGAATTAAGGTGATAATGAATAATGAAATAGCTGAATAGCACATTACGTTTCATCTAAGTATCCATGTTAACATAATGTCATATAAGTTTTAATATATTTCGAGTTTTAACTTCAACTCAAACGAATGTCTGGTCACTTAGCAACCATAACTTATATTAGGGTTTTCGCTGTTTCATGATATGGTACTCTTTTTTCCAACGGTTGGTTATTTTCTGATTCCTTCCTTTATAAAAAAACCTATTCCCAGTTTAGAACATGTCAATAAAATGACAATAACATATTAAAAAAATCTGTTTAAAATCTGTTTTTCCGTTAATCAGCTGTCGCCCCCATACGAACGACAACTCTCAGAATTTGAGAAACTTGTGCGAACTAAGGACCAACGAGGTCTTACCTTTTAACGTGTGATTCCTAACACGGATTTATGAAATAAAATTATATTATAAAAGTCGATGGTAGTAGGATAGGAAAATCAACAGAACATAACCTATTTTAAGACAAGAATAAAAAAACTATAATATGCAATCGAGTCAAAATGCTGAGTGGATATATTTAAAGTTATGCATGTCTTCAAAAAAATTCGACAATGGTGAACTTGGCTTTGGATGTCAGAAATTCTTTTAATTCAGTTTTGACTTGGAAACACTCTGGTATTTTATTATAGGCATACACTTATGATGGAAAATAATATATTTCTTTTTTCAATTGAAAATTCTGGAGATCTGTTTCTGATCATACTAGGGCCTTTAATTTAGGTATTTGCAACCCTAATCTGAGTGTGTTTGTGTGTCTAGAGGAGAAAGTAGTTCAGATATCTCTGTATATATACAGCATAAATAAATACATGGTTCACGTACCTCAAACTGCCATAACTGAAATAAATACAAAAAATGTGGGAATCTTTCAAAGAAAGAAAGGAAGCAATCAATTTCAAAGTAGAAAGCCAAAACCTTTCTTTTCCAAAAATTAATCTCTTCAAAAACTATACCCTTGCAATGGAAATAAATAATTCCTCACTAGTTTCTATAAAACAAGAAAAATTATTTAATTTTGAATCAAAAATTTTTTCACAAACTCAATCCGTTTTTGAATGAGAAAGTTTTTACGGTAAATGGCGTTCATACCACTACCAACTTGAATAACTTGAATATGATAAAAATTATCTCATACGACTGCCAAGTAATTTGATTTTTACTCGTCTTTCTTGAAGAAGAGAAACGTAAAATTCATCTTCATGGAAGAATACAAACAACATATTTTTTGTTACTACAGAATTTTTGGATTATTTCTACAAAAAAATACACGAAAAGTTATATCTTGTTACCATACATGTTGGAGAATGAAACCAAAGTCTTATGAGCCGCCTATAATGACCAACCTACCAAAATTTATCAGTCATTGATATAGATCAGGAGTTTCCAACCTTTTTACACCTGCGTACCAACTGACTGAGAAATTTTGACGTACCACCAGACCTAAATAGTTTAATAAACGTATATTTACTTTTCTAAAAGTGTTCAAATTTTGAATTAAATTTCTGAGAAAACTTCATATTTAACGGTTAGATATTCGAACTGGAGCTTTATAAGAAATATTGCGTTTAGACAGTGGTAATCGTAAATCATCCTTACGACGTATGTTGTATTTGTGGAAACCTTCATTTATGAAAAACAAATCCCTATTTTTGAACACAAATACAGATTTCAAATATGTAGAGGCCTGTACACGTTAAAGATTTCTCGACAAGAATACTCTTTTTTCACACCAGCAATACACCTAATGACTTTTTTCTGTGATACGAGGACGTTATTTGACAGTGTAGAGTCTCCCCATAGGCAAATACCATACCTCAGTCAACTCTCCACTTGTGCGTAGTATAAGTTTATTGATTGTTGCCGAGATTCCTGAATACATAGTGGAGAGATGATCCTTGTGGAACACCTATATTAATATCGGTATTGGCAGATGTAACATTATTAATTATATTATTTTGATGATGTTTCAGACTCACATACTGAGAACGACATCTAATAAATGATTCTAACCATTCCAGACAAACACCTCTAATACCATAGTTATACAACTTCGATAAAAAAATATTGTGGTCCACACAGCCGAAAGCTCGACTCAGGTCACAGAAAATGTCCATTGAGACTTCTCCTTGTTCTATATGGTTTATGAGATTGTCATAGAACTCATAGATTGTGCTGGATGTTGATTTACCAGGTCGAAAACCGTGCTGACTATTTGTCAAAATATTATGTTCATTGACAAAATTCATCAGCCTGTCCAAAAATCCATATTTGAAAACTTTCAAGAAACTACTGCAAATCGTTATAGGTCTATAATTTTCCAAGTAATCGGGACAGTGTTTTTTATAAATAGGGATGACTTTTCCTTTCTTGAAGCTTGTGGGAAATTTTCCTGTTTCAAATGAAGGATTCAATAAAAATGTCAAAGGTCCTATTATAACATTCATAACTTTTTTTAAAACAAAAGTGGGTATTTCATCTGGACCTGCAGATATTTTATTTTTCAGCCTATCACTGAGCAGATTAAATAATTCATTAGGTGAAAACGGTCTGAGAAATAAAGAAGGTATAAGAATTTTTTGGGTATTGTTTACTGCAGTATTTGACTGGGTGATCTTTTCTTTGAGTTCTAGCGGGATATTTAAAAAAAATATTAAACAGATCTGATACAATAACTGGGTTTTCCACTTTGATATCATTGTGGTGGAACACATTGATATTTTTGTGTGCTGTTCATTTCGGATATTACTTTCCAGGCAGTTTTACCCGGATCATCAGAGTTGAGAATATTATTTTGATAGTATTGTTTCTTTTTAGATTCTAAAAGCCGAGAGTGTCGCTTTTGTGAATCAGCCACCACCGGATATTTGTTTTTTAATAAATGAAGATCCTTCAACTTACAACTAAAGATTTTGACATCCATGTCTACTACACACCCGTCGTAATGGATAACTAATGTCAAAATAATAGAAGAATATTCCTATGAAAATATCATATGCATGGTCGATATAATTAATTTGATGAAGTTCACTCCAGTTTTAATTTAGGAGTGCAGTTTCGAAATTCTTGCAAGATTCATCATTACCTATATATTCTTGTGTGGAACGAGAAGGTAGTGTTTCGCGTATTTTGGATGGTTTCCGAAATTTCATAGAAAATATATCTGTGGTCAGATATATTTTCAGATAAAACAATGATTCAAAAACAAGTTCGTGTTTCAATTTTCCACTGCTTCTTGAAGGGGAAGCAAAGCAATGGGTTGAAATATATTATAAGGACTCTTCTCCATCAGAAACAACAATTGAGCATTGGTCGTAGAGACACCGATGATGCAGACCGCAGTGGACGTCCAAATGAGACAGTAACACCAGCAAATATGAAAAACGACTATCATGAGAAGGGAAATACCTTCAACAGTGAATATTATATACCGTTATTGGCCGTTTGATGGTCAAAATTGTGGAAAAACGACCCCATTTGAAGAAAAAGAATGTGCTGCTTCATCAAGGCATTGAACAGTATCACAAATCAGTGAAACGATGGCAAAATTGCATGAAATGGGCTTTGGGCATATACCATATTCATCAGATTTTGGTTCCAGCCCAGATGTTTGTACCTGTCCGGCTGGGGACCAAATCAGGTTTTCAGAGTTTGGCAGAGCCAAACTCCTACCATTTGACCTGAAACAACATCTCCATAATCGGCTTCGTTAAGAAGCTGAGTTTATTTGGCCGAGTGTGAATAGGTGTGAGCCACAATAAACCCTTGCGGGTTGCGGTGGAGGGTGAAATAAACCCACTCACTTTTAATCTAACCTAACCTATATTACCAGTTTCATAATATACTACTAGGTCACAACTAAATTGTTCACAAATCGAGTATCACAACTTCACATTCTTTGGATTCTCACAACAGTTTGGGGAGTAGAAAATGAAGTTCATCCAAAATTCTACTCGTTTTACTAACAGCCATTACTTTAAGCATTGCACGAGATCCTCTTCTCGAAATCGAAGTCCCAATTGGAAATATACTACTTTGACGGTTCGCCATAAATCCTTATCTCGAATTGAAAACGATTGAGATTATGGGGTATTCATGCAACGCTATCTAATCAACTTCACAAGTGAACCTTAAAAGGAAGCATAATCCCCAAAGGTGGAAAACGATTTCACAAATAAGATTTAATGACAAACTGGTCCATTTTACTGTCGAAATTGAAAATTTCACAAAGGCTGCGAGAGGTGAATATAATATAAACGACCAATTATGGAGACGTGATGCCGGGTGAAAAAAATTCGAGTCGATTCATAAAGATCTAGAGAATGGTGAGAGTTACAGAGGTTAACTAGAGGTGAAGTTTGAAAGTTCATTATCACTATAACTATTTGAAAAACGATTCTCTCTTTGACTTACTGTTCAACTAAAAGAAGAAATCAGCTTTCTGAAGTATAACATCCCAAAATTAACCATGAAAATATTTCACAGATGCAAAGATCAAATATAATTACAACGCATCAAGAAATGTCTGAAATGAGATAAAGGCTGCAAGATAAATGAAATTGCAGAATGGGAGTTCCAAATTCTTGAAAATAGCTCCAAAATGGGAGCCGAAACGTCGAATACAAAACTCCAGACGCGGTTCAACCCGAACTCATATATCAGCTAAGGTAAGTGGGCATATCTGTAAATAAATAGACTTAACAGAGAAAGAACAGCGATGAATGCATTTTTTCCGGAAGGTATGTCCAAATATCAATCAAGTCGTGAATATTGTTATAGCTGAAATTATAAAGATGATAAAGGTAAAAATAAATATAAGTGAAAGGGGGCGGCATTTTTCATTTTTTGATCCGGGGCTGAACTTGCTGACCAAACACAGCTACAATATTCCGTAATTGGTCTTATCAATGTATAATACAATATCTTTGTAGAATTAATGTTGGTGAAGTCTTAATAACATCAAGGTGGATATTCATGGAAATTACTTTTTTATAGGAAAAATATACTTGTAGCCAGCTTCTAGTTCAATCCTTACCCGGGTGAACTAGAAGTTTGGTTCCCAAATTACTCTGTTATATCAGTGATGAATAAAAATGCTAACACACTTGAAGGATAGGCAGGGTTAACACAGTTTTGCTGCTATTAAATGTACTACCTGTTCAACAGATTGAAATGAACATAAATTGGTCCTCCAATTTCACGTAAACCATGAATGTTGGGTTTCGAAACAAATTTTTTTTCAGTTCATAGTATCTTTACCTTTTTCTGGAAATAATGTCAACATCCTAGGATAACTTTCATGGTGTTTGGTGTCTAAGGTATATGGAAGCCTAATATTAATATTATTATTGTTATAAAGTGTCAATTTTGTTTTTCAACTTCTTTTTGTAATATACCTTTGTATTACACTAGGAAAAAAATTATATTTCGAAGATATTTCGGTTTTTGGTCGAAGTTATCTTAGTATTGAAATTACTTTTTTGTTTTTGGTATAAGT
>WOGJ01309784.1:0-10355 GCA_015342185.1 Leptinotarsa juncta
TAGTAAAATCTTCTTCCAGTTTTTTTATGATTGACTAGGCCGTTACTTGATGAAGATCCATGATGATTTCACAAACAACAAATAACGATTTGATATTCACAAAGTTTTGTCAGTGAGGATCAAATTGTTAGGTGTAGTTCGTGAAATCTTCTTTCAGGTTTATCTTATTGTTATCACTGTATTTCTCAAGGTTGATTATAACGTATCATTTTGTCTTTCCCGCTAATAAGAAATCAACGTTCTGGTATTTATAATTTTTGCAAGGTTTTTTTGATGTTATCGACTGTCGACTGAACTCCTCAAAATATTAGATCTGGGTCTTTTACAAAACCTTGTATTCTGCCACCATCGGTTTTCTGAAAAATTGATTATAGTATTTTGCGGCACCCAACGGAGGCTTAAAATTATCGCCCTGATATCTTAATTAGACTACATTTATAACACTTTACTCAGCTTCCTCAAATGTAATATTGGCAAATTCTTTATAGGCGGGGTTTCGAAAATATTCATCTTTCTTATATAGAAGGGAAAATTGTTTGTATGTTTACATTTTTCACATGAAGTTTTCCTCTTATTTTATTCAATATCTTTGCTCTACTAATGTGCTGCTATTGTTTTTTCCTTTTACTTCAAAAGAGATGCCTGTTGCTCATATTTATTTTTAGAATTTGGTTGCTTGAAGGATATCTAAGAACTTGGGATGAAGTCTTTATTGGCTCTATCATAATTCTGGGTCCACCTCATCGTGTCTAATCCACTTCTTATATAGATTATCCCAGTAGCTTCATTTAATTCGCAGTAACAACCTGAGAGGTCCAAACTTCCTTTACCACTTCAACAACGTTTTTTGGTATATTGAACAAACATGCTTTTCTTGCTCCTGCATTAAACACATAACATTCACTTTTAGTACACTCCCTCCTCTTGAAATGAGATCTGTTACCATACATTCAATTTAGGCAGGTAGCTCAGCAAGCCGTAACCTCAGTGAATGTTAATACTTCAGTAAGTCAACAAACTCAACGGTTATCGAACAGTTACTCATTGAATAAATGGATTTGTTTCCTCAGTACAGACGATTGTCTCCATGGTACTTTCAAACGTAGCGAGCGACGTTTGCATTCGTAGTGGCGTTCGCGGAAACTCCATGTCTGTCTTGAGAGTTCTCTTACCGGAAAAATCTTCCGAGTTCAGTTGATCGCATGTATTATTAATCTGTTTTGCCGGTGCGACACGAAGCCATTGCCAAAACAGTTCACGTCACTTTTTCTACGACCCTATCCACCGCAAATAGATTACGTGATCCCATCTCAGCCATCTCTATGCACCACACGTCTAACTTCGGTCGCAGAAATTGCAACACGTTACGGTTCCCGTCTGCCTGTATTGCTCCCTTGCCTCCTTCGAAAATTCTATCAATTCCACTGGATGAACACATACGAACGCATTAAATACTTCACTTGTAATCGAACATATTACAGAAGGCGTTCGCTGAAACGACTCGACTAGAACTAACGCAAAAATTACAGCTCGTAATGTTCGTTGCAGCTTTGAGTTCGTTGAGAAAATCGTTATACAGTGTGTCAATTTGAAAAGACCCATTCAGATAATATATTTTGTTACAAGCTTTTCTTGGAGTCCCTCTCGAACGAACTGGTTCCCTCTACTAGTCCATGATAAAAACACTCACCCGGAACGCTCACTACGGACCTGTCGAAGTATTTGTGGTAAAACTTGAGGTTTAGGTCCCAAGTAAATCCATTGAATTCATCTGACGATTATCAGAGCAATTGCCTGGCGGCCGAAGGCTTTCCATAAAACGGCTCAGGCTAAGCTCTCTGACTTATAGGGGCAGGCTTGTCTGGCCATCTGTGGTGTCATCAGTACCACATCGTCAGCGGCCATGGATATCCCCCCCTAGCTCTACGTCCTTTTTCCGAGTAGAGAGGACTAAATCCTCCGGTAGAAGAAAATATCAAGAGCAGGCCCTAGGAAGAGCCTATGCGACAGTATTTCAAGCGGAAATCTTAACAAATTGTCTCTGGTCTGAATTCCTGGCCATATTTGTCAGGCTGCTGACTTCCCTGCGAAAGAGATCACTGCAAGAAGGTTCATCGAACCAGAACACGTCAGTAGCATCACTTTAGGCTTAACAAAAAAAAATATTGTACACCTGGATGGCTAGAGGATTTATGGACGTATGGCAAAATCTTTCAGACGTTCATTCACCCTTCCAAGATTGAAACCAAGCAGTTGTTGGACCACAATAGGGATTAACTACGATGTCTAATGTCTGAATGTCTGTCAGGTTTTCAGAGTTTGGCAGAGCCTCCCTCTTACAATATGACCTGAAAGATCACTCACCATATAAATAAATCGGCTTCGTTTCAGCTGGATTCATTTGATCGAGTGTGATTAGGTGAGCCACAATAAGCCCTAGCGGGTTGCGGTGGAGGATCGAATAGACCCACTCACTTACCCTAATCTAACCTAACTAGTTTCAACAGGTCTTTTGTTAGATGTTTGTCCCGTTCTTCTGAACTTGATTTGGGTGGATTGAAGACAATAAACTCAATCCGTTTTGTCTGCTATTGCGACAGACATCATAAGTGGTATTTGCGGATATGAAGGTCATATTTCGAAGTTTCAACAACGATCAACTTCTCTTTATGTTAATCGCTGCTGAGAACAAATAAAGCAATTAATTCAATGCTTCATTACTTTTGATAATGTTTGCAGCAGTCGTAGAGAAAAATTTGGAAAATAGCTTTGACATAGACTCAGCCCGATGTTCATTCTCTTATATCATGTAAATGTAAATGAAGTAATTATTAAAAACTTGATAGAAGGGCCTAGTTTCAATGTTTAGTTAACGATTCGTAATTTTTCAAATCACTTGTTTGCCTAAAAGAAATTCGGGGGCAATATAGTTCCTTGAGGAACACAGGCGTTTATTGTAGTATGCTTTGAATTGATACACTATAGCAAATGACTTCGTTATTTGAAGCATGCCGTGCTAGTTCTCAAAATGGAAGCAAATAACCGCGAAATCCGGTAAATATTCGCATGTACCGTTTACTCATGTTTCGTCTCATTAGTAAAGAAGAAGCGACACAAGAAGTCCGTTCGCAAAAAAGTCTTCGAATATCGCAGAACGTGTCCAGAGAAGGAGATAACGCCGACCCGGTCCAGCATGACATCTTATAAAGTGTTGTCAGCTTTTTAGAGACTGCTAATTACACCGGACTTGCTGAGGTAACAATCAAACGCGCGTGAAATTCGAACAATGCTAGTCTCTGGATCTCGCCGCCATATTACATATCCCGGCCAGACGGCAAAACACGTTGAAGAAGAAGAAGAAGAAGAATATGCGACGCTGTCGATGCGGGGATGACTTTATACAAGTTCTGAAATATGCGAACCGGCCCGCCAAAGAATTTCTGAAAGTGGAAGGAATTTCGTGTTGGTTCCTTACATTGTACTCGAATGTACATATTCATATATTCCACTTCTGTAGAGCAGGGGAGTATGAAACCATTAGAATATTCATTACAGTTTTGGAAAAGTGATTCGAAACTATGTTTAGAATTGTTTCACTTAAATGTGCTCAGCTCAATTTTTTACAACGGTCATTTTCTGTCCGTGATCCCATCAAACCGAGTTGGCAACTTTAGAAAACCATGTTCTAGCTTAAACCAACTAACCTGTCAGGTTTAATTCACAATTTGTTATGGTATTAGCCAGCTAAGTAATTTTTTATGCATTCTATTTCAAATGTCACTACTACAGGTTAATAACAACAATAAGCAAAAGCCTGAAAGCTAATAACTCCAATTTACCAATCGCTGCCAGATATTTTCTGATGGAAACTAAAATCCCAATGTTAATTAACCTTCCGAATGCCGGCTCCTGTGATAATCCATCACCTGATCACACTTCTGATTAAAACTCGAGAATTTTTAATTTAATCAAAAGTTCCCAACTTACCCATTTTATTGAATAATTGAACGGGAGAAGGTGCCGTAGGAAGTTTCAAGTTGTAATTGCTACTAGGTATGGGTGTAGTTAAACAATCACCCGCCAAATAGCACCAAGTGAAATTAGTTAATTATTCTCTTGTGTGACGTCTGAATGATGGAACGTTGGATTAAACTAGCCCTTAAGTATATTTACGAAGCAATTATGGGTTTCAGCTAACGTAATGGTCTTGGTGTAAACAACGTTTCATTTTACTGTAATTATTACTCGGGTATATATTTTTGGGCCGATGGAAAAAAAATCAACATGAATTCAAATGTGTCAGTATATGCGAGTGAGTAGACCCTGCTTTCCAACAGTGTCCTGTCAAAATAAAAAATTTGAGAAAAAGTCCACAATACCTGGAAAGTTGTAGGAGCATTATGAAGACCAAACAGTATTCGCGTAAACTGAAACAAATATCACGTTTTCTTCAGTACGAATCGAATTATGAGTGACGGGTTATTCCTCTTTTAATCTATCATAACCTTCAAATTGTAATTCAAAAGAAACCTGATAATATAAGCTCGCGAATTAGTAATATCTATCGCCAAACCGTATACTCCCCCTCCAGTCATTTCTTCGAGTTACTCAGAGCTCTGACCCCTTCCATTATCATCCTTCTATTCCTTATGTGTATCGTGGGTGGCTAGTACAGAACATTATCGTATCGACGCTCGTAAAGTTTCTAAATTTATATTGGCATCGACTGAAAAAAAATCAAATTGTACGACAAGTTATAACGGACCGGATAAATGGCTTAGTTGCAAATTTTATTGAAAAGAATGCCTATAACAATCCATAAAACCTTGCATTTATATCGCGCTGAATGATGTTCTCGACAGATTTTAGTTGGGCCGTAAAAATCAGCTGATAGCAATAAAACCTTTTCGAAACACAATGACGGTTTATATGAGGTTAGGGATGTGTAGCGAAATTTATGCTCGATTTGTTCTATTTACTGCCCGATGATTTCCAGGATGATGAGGTAGCAATTTGGGGTTAGTGAAATGTAATAAAACTTTGTCAAAATATTGAAAGTAGTCATTGCAATCTGTACAAGCCTATTGAATTTGATTCGTAATCGTAAACTTATTTCGGTGAGGAATTAGTTTTTCAATTTCTATTTGAATATAATGTGAAAACTCTGGGATTTTCAGCAACGAGAATTCACATACAAATGGGTAATGCCCCTCATCACCGACCAACGATCAATGATCTAAGGAGGTAAGGGGATTTCCGGAAAATTGACTGTCTATGGTTCAACACGACTGTACGACTTGTGATAATCAGACCCATTACATTTCCTCTCGTTGGTAATTCAGTAATAACAATGATGAGTTCTGCGCGTGGAATTTTTTCAGATACTATTAATTAAGTATTCAATTTACGTATAGAACTCCTTGCCAGAGTGGTTCTTTTTCAACGTTGAATAACCTGATCATGTCATATAAATATGAGTTACTGTTGACTAAGAAAGTAATTTTGAAAAATTTGGGAAAATTTTCCTCCATCAAATCTCCACTATCCTTTAGTTCCTGTACTTTCAAAAATATCTCCAACGGAACATTAAGAATACTATTGAAAGTCTTTGTCTGAAATAATAGTCTAAAAAAGTTATTTGCTGAAATTAATTCATTAAAAAATTTACATTTTCAGCCTAGCATTAACCCTACAGTAGGAAGATGGAATTTGAAATATTGCATTGAAATATCCTTGAGAAGTGTTTCATTTTCAACCTCCAACTTAGAACTTTAGTTAAGATCGGATCCGTAATGTGAATCACCTTTAATATTCCTTACAAATTTCTCAGATAGGATTTTGAGGTTAACTGAAAACAAATAAAACTGAATCATCATCAGGTGACCCCAGCGCTCACCCAGTAGCGCCGTCACTGTCTATACCCGACCTGACGTGGCTCGCAGAATCGGGGATGGCTCGTAAAAATATTTATTATAGCCAAGCGCCTGGTGGTTATGACTTGGGGTGCGTGTCATTGTTTTGGGAGTGCATTAAAATCTGTTTAGAGACAACGGCACATTAGGGGAGATGTGTCCTACTCCCCGAGGATGCAGTTAACAGGTGAATCGCATGTTTTCCGATACACACGGTTTTATCATTTACATTTATGGATGTTACATGTTGACGATGACGAATTCATTATTTCTTTCGGAATTAATTAGTGGATTATGTCCGAGCTGAGTGGATTAAAGAACTTATGACATACGTCGTATGGTTATGTTTGGAAAGAAATGTTTGAGAAACGTTTTTTGCCTCAACGACGTTTCATTTCTATTGTGATGGACAAACATTAGGAAGTATATATGAATTGAAAAAATATTATAATATCCTTCGTGAGAATAATCTGAATCATTCAATTCAGATTTCAATCAAACTAACACCACAAAAAAGATCTCAGTTTCTTAGTTCAAATGCCAGACGAAACATTTCAAGAGAACATTGATCATTCATATCTATCATTAAAAATACCTTTCTACGTTCCATTTTCTAACAATAGAGATGAAATAAAGTTTTACTCAGTTTCCGCAAAAGAAGACACTGCATTTCAGTCGCCTGTCACAATCAGTTATGAGAATCTTAATATAAGTTGCCATTCCTGTGACATGAACTATTCATCTCTCAATGATATACGCCGCTGTATTATATCTGACGTATTAATTTGATATATTTTTCTACCCTTCTAACTTATACAACAATTATACTTTCTGGAAAATAAGTTCACTTGTGAGAAGCATCTATTTTTATACAGGTCGACGAATTTTAAGTTTTATTTCAGTTCCTACTGAAAAAATCCTTCTTAATGCATTTCAAAGATAGTTGACACAACCGATCAATGATCGCAAAAACTTTCAATGAACTCTGAAAGAAAGTATTCCTGTACAGTTATAGTTCATTGTCCTACGTCGTTTCCCTCAAAAAACATGAGACTCGGTACATAGTATCCAGAGGAATATCAAGAAAATCACGTTCAGTAATATACTTTTGTTTTCCCGGAGTAATATGAGCCCAACCCCGGGTTTCTCGAATAAACAGAAACAACAAAGTTGTGTTCCGGCGTATTCAGCCTTAATACGGTAATATTTCACAAAAGTTGAGTCGGAAAAGAGGAAAACCGAAGCGAGGTTCATCCGAACGCTGCCTATGACGTAGAGCGATATTGATTTTCCGACGTTTCCAGGCTGTGGAGGTCTTTTCCATCAAACTGTCGACATCCGGTTGTATCGTTCGAGACCTTGAAACATCGTTTCATGAAAATTGACTCTGGAAGTTTGATGAGCCTTCAACGATCAGCAGGCTGTTGACCTACTCAAGGATTTTAATATAATATAATATCACGAAACGTTCTTTGAACCAATGCATTGCATTGTTGAAACAAAAAGGGTTTAAAATGATAATTTCTTCAGATAATATTTCAATCTCAACACAAAATATGGATGGAGCGTTTGAAACGTTTAAGGATCATTTTGAATTCTGAAAGGCATCCAGATAAACTGAAATATCCTTGGAAGATTACTAATTTCGACAGTAATTATGGATAAAATGTTTGAAACCTTCGAAGGTCATTTTGAAGTCCGAAAGGCATTCTGATAAACTCGAAAATCCTTAGAAGATTCCTAATTTTCACAATAATTGTGGATGAAATATTTAAAACTTTGAAGGGTCATTTTGAATTTTGAAAGGCATCCTGATAAACTCAAATATTCTTAGAAGAATCTTAATATGTTTAACACTTATTTCTCGTTTGTCTATTGATACAACATATGAATGTATTTAGTTACGTATTGCCTACAAATACGTAGTGTCTTTGACTTGCAAGTAGTTTTTTTATTACTCTAAATCTCGTCCCATAGTATCACTATCACCTCATTCAAAAATGAGGAAAATCCTTAGGAAAGTACGAATAATTTGTCATTTAGGATGGTATTTGTTATAGGCCAATCCACATCAAACAGAAGACATTACCATCGTGAGAAAAGCAGTTCTAATAAACTAATGCGGTGACCACCAAGAAGTCCGATCTAGTTTTTACTTGCCGTTCAACCAGAATATACAATCACGCCCTGTTTGTTGGCGATCTCATACAAATAGAGCAATTCATTCGAAAAAAGTCAAGACCGTCGGGATTTGTAGACAGATCTTGCTGGGATCGTAAATATGATGTGCGTATAGAGACGTCGAGTGGTCCAGAGTTATTATGGCTTGCGAGGAGTTTTTGTACGGTCGACATCAGTCGAGAGCATCATTTTGATATTTTACTGAAAGCGGTAGAAGTACTAAATCTTCCCGCAGACTCGATGAATCGTCGACCGAAGACCATTTTGAAATTGCTTAATTATCATTTTTAGCCGTATATTTCGCGGAGAAAAAGATCGCGATGGTTTGGGAATTGCAAGAAACCGTATGATGGCCAAGAATTTTTGAAATGGCCGATTGTATATTATTCGACTTCGAGAAACCGTTTGAAACCCAGTAATTGTAGGTAATTGAGCTTTTCATGCAAGGAATTAGTATTAGTGAAATAGTTGAATCACTTTCTCTCAAATATACATCGTAATGTTGATGCACGATTGCAACTTTAGCTTTCGCTGGTGAAGACATAAGTACTAGTACACAACTGGTGTCTTCTGCATTCGTCTTTTATCAAAAAATAACAGATAGGAGGTTATTTTGCAAAAATTGAGCAAACCATTTGAATCTTCTCGAATATTATGAGTTGCAAAAAATTAACTGAAAATATCAGACAATGCTGGACAAACTTATTTCAAATTACAAAGCCCAAAAGGCGATAAAGACGAGATTTGTTGCATGCAACGAGGGCGCGGTTCTTGGATGTCCATCAAAATCGAGAGGAGGGCCATCTCCGAAATAGACGCGGCGTCGGCGCATCCAGGCCGACGTTTGCCGTCGCGACGCTGCTTCTCTTCTCCCGGCGACTCGCCATCTTGCTCGCAATCTACTAAATGGCCATCGCGATAAAACGCGCCGTTTTGGATCATCTCGAACTCTCTTCAGGATCGACTACTAAACGTTATGCGGTTGAATTTGCTATTCGGAATGGGGATGAGGTCGTACCGCTTTTATTGTGATGTAATCGTCGAGGTGACGGGAAATTGGGGCAAAGATGATACTTTTCCGTGCTCGTGAAGATTTTTTAGACGCTGCAGACACGGGAAGCATCTGAATTTATTTCATTGGGGTAATTTTTGAACCCACTTCAGAAGGGGGTATGTACTAATTTTTTTCGCAATCATAAGTTCAAATGTCGATTATCTACTATCGCTCCTAGCTGTATCCTCTATTGGATCAGCTATATTTATCGTTCAATAGCGTCATTATTGGTAGAAATTTTTCCTTATAACGACACGGTACCGAAACAAAAGATCCAAATACGATCCAAACTCCTTGTAAACTCGACTCGCCTCCACTTTCGTTTGTTTCCAAACGTACCGCGCCAACTACGACCTAGGCCAACAAGTCCGAAGCTCGGCGGTAAATCAAGGAGGCAGAGAAGGCCGGGCGCTACAGCGACATATATTTCCTTGACGTCGAGTCATATTTCAAATTTTACATACATATACCGTTGCCGATGACACAGTTAGCCACGAAAGTGAAATTTACACGGAACGGCATTTTTCAGAGGTTTTTACCCATTTAGATGTCGAGACGAGATACCTGGTGACCTTCCTTGTGTTCTGGGGGAATTTGCTTTGACGTATGACGTTTGCACGAAAATGTTGAAATTGTCATTATTCGAAACGCAAAAATGAGTTTACTGCGCAAAGGATTTCAAGATTATACATTTTTTTTCATTTAGAAAAAACCGCATCAGTCGTAGCTATTAGCGGCAAACATATAAAATATATCTAAAACATGCAGTTTAAATAAAAGGTTACATTCTTTAAGAAATCCAACAATATTGTTCATATTTTGAAAAATTTCACTTAGTTTGGAGGTAATTTTATTGTTCAGTTCACTTCATACGCGAAACATTTTGGTGGCGGTTCTTTCCTCAATAGATGTTCATGCGTAAGGCGAGTGTGGCCCAGCTTAATCTGGTGATTACGAAGCGGTTTGTTGCTTTGTTGTTCCAATGATATAATATAGCCTTGATTTCCTTAAGTGTGGAAGGTTTTTGAGACCAATGGTGATTCCAAATTTTTACAATTTTGCAATGGAAATAGGATTTGAGATCTATCGGCAATACTTTCATACTGATATTACATGCTGGATGTTCTACAGCTTCTCTGGCAAGTTTATCGGCTATATCGTTTCCAGAAATCCCAGTATGTGAAGGAACCCATAGGAGGGTTACTGTC